>PVJH01012875.1:46439-62707 GCA_004026705.1 Nesogale talazaci | reverse complement strand
TGACATTTTACTTTACAAAAGGACTATTTAAGAAAATAAAAGAGCATTTAGCACCTCAACTCTAAAAATCAACTATAAAAATAGATGTGATTTTTAGGTAGATTGAAAAATTATAGCTATCTGGACTTCAGTTATAATTCTTAAGGGTGCTTCACTTTGTTTTATCTTAAAATTCCTTTTGCTATGGTTTTTATCAGTACTATTAAATTATTGTCCAAAATAGAAATAATACAATGTATAGTTTTTGTCTTACTGTGCTAGCTTCCATCTTGCTGTGACACTGGAAACTATACCCTGGCATTTCAAATGTCAGCAGGGTCATCCATGGTTGACAAGGTTTCGCAGAGCGTCCATAAGACACACCATGTACAAGGAAGAAGAACTAAGCAGTCCTGTTCTGAAAGTTTGACCAGTGAAATGAAAAAAAAATGCAAACCTCAAGTGACATCAGTGTGTGGATCGGTAGACAAAAGACGGAAAAGCACAGGGAATATGAAGAGAGGGTGGCAGGATTGCACCGGGACTGTATTCCCTCTGTTGATTCTGACTCTCGGTGATCCTATGAGCGAACAGCATGACACGCTGCCTGGTCCTGTGGCACCTTCACAGGTGTTCTTATGTTTGAGCCTATTGATGGTTGCACGTCTTCCTCTTTTGTGCTGGCTCGCTGCTTTACAGGAAAGAGAATCATGTCCTTCTTTAGGAACTGATAACTCCTGACAACATGCCACAAAACACAGGAGACTTTCACTGCTTTTGTTTTTAAGAAACATTCCGATCACACTTCCTCCAAGACAGGTGTATTATCTATTTTGGCAGTCTGTGGTGCTTGCAATATTCTTTGTCATCAGCATAATTTAAATGCATTCAGACTTCTTTGATCTTTCATATTTATTTCCCAATGTTCACATGCATATGAAGAGGCTGAAAATGTCACTGCTTGCGTTAAGGCACCTTAGTTTCCAAGGAACCCTCTTGCTCTTCAACACTCAGTGCAGCAGGATATTCACTGTTCTGCAGAGGGTTGATCTCTGTTCTTTTGCTTCCATGAACATTGGTTGTGGATTCCAGCAAGATGGAATCCTTAGAAATTTCAATATTTTCTCTATTTTTTCAGGATGTTACATACTGGTCTCATTGTAAGGATTTGCATTTTCTTTTAAATTAAAAAACATTCCATGAAAGAGAATACAGTGGAATACAGAGTACAACATGG
This sequence comes from Nesogale talazaci, assembly GCA_004026705.1. NCBI lineage: Eukaryota > Metazoa > Chordata > Mammalia > Afrosoricida > Tenrecidae > Nesogale > Nesogale talazaci. The sequence goes on along the minus strand of PVJH01012875.1, from coordinate 61,491 downwards.
AATACAATAGAAGAGAAATTCAGAATATTATCAAAGTATGTGGATTAAAAGTTATTATCACTATGGCCAGATGAATCTTGGCTGAAAGCAATTAACACTAGTAAAAACACATACTTGTGCTTTTATTGTTTTTATGCAAAGGCATTGTACCATGTGTGTTAGTCCGGGTAGACTAGAGGAACAAATCAAGGACACGCATATCAATATGAGGAAAGGGTTTATATACAAAAGGAATGGGACATGGAGAAAGCATCCCAGCCCAGTCCAATCCAATATGCTCAAAATCAGTCTATAAAGTCTTCTTCCAACTCACGAAGTCACAGGTCAGTGGGTGCAGAATCCCAGTGCTGGCAGGGCACCTCACCTCCAGGGATCACGGTCCATCAACAGCAGAAGCAACTCATCGCTGGCAGAGGTCTCCATCTGACCGCCCCAGCTTCAGAGGTCTTGCTCCATCAGGGCAAAGCTGTGTGGTCTCTCCACTGGCTCCTCCAGCTTCTCAAACGCTGCCAGCTTGTCTTGTCCATGATTAATCGTCTCTCTAACTCCCAACAACTGGGGAACATAGCTTCTCATCTTCACAAGGGAAATGTGGTGAGATTTCCCAGAAGTCTCAGGAGAAAGTCATGCCCACAGAGAGGCCCCATTGGCTACTCAATGGCTATCTCCAGATTGACAGGCTAGACTCCACCCCTACATTTCAATCATAAAATTAACATAAACACATGACTGCCACACCATGTATGTTCTTTTTCCTCAAAATTTGGTAATATTGGAAAGAATGGGACTTCTGAAAAAATTCATTGTAATCATGTGTATCCAACACATAGACCCAGAGGTAGTCATTCAAACAAAACAAGAAGATAGTTCCTAATTAAAAAAAAAAGATATTGTCAAGGTTGTAACTTTTTGCCATACTTATTTAATGTGTATGCTTAGCAAATAATCTGAGAAGATGGACTATGTAAAGCTTAAATGACAATGTTGGTGAAATATCCTTCCTTGCTGGAAGTGAACAGTTCTTTAGGTGCTCACGCATGAAAATTAAAGGCTATTACAGGGGACACTTGTAAGTGTGTTTGGTCTCCTGTCTGTCCAGGGATATGGCTTTGACAAAGATGACTGGCATGGTGGACGTCAGCTCCTTGAGGTGAGCTTCGTCATGGTCCCTGCCTGCATGCCCCATCTGGCACCTGTGGTAACACAAGATGATTTCGACTGTAAGGCATGTTCCTAGCAATAAATGTTCTGGATTTTATATGAAAAAAAGAAAATTAAAGGCTATCTTCATTAAGGCCTAATACCCCTCAACATAAGAAAAGCAAGCATCGTTACAACCTCACCAAAAAACAACATAATGATATAGGGAAAAAGATCAAAATTATCAATGCTTTTATTTGATATAGTTCCACAATGAATGTCTATGGATGCAGTTGTCAAGAAATAACATTTGTATCTCCCAAAATATTTCTTTTAGAATGTTGTAAAAAAGAGATAGTTCAGATAGCCTAAAGTGCTTCTGACACAAGTTATTCATTTATTTCAGATGTAAATAAAATAGAACAAAGGTTGTTGGGGGAAATAATGAAGAGTATTTTTCAAAAAAGACATTCAAATCTGTATTTGAAAATGAAAGCCAAAATGATTACTTAAGGGAGGACAGGAAGAAGTCATCTTATGTATGTTGGGTATGTTATTAGGAAGGAACCATCTCTGAAGAAGGTCATTATAGTTAGAAAAGAGGATGGACATTCACTTAAAAAGTGTAAGACATTCAAAGCAGACTGATATGGTGTCTGCAACAAGACATGCCAGCAGAGCAAGGATTGTGAAGATGACAAAATTGGGCACTGTATTTTGTATTACATGAAGGACTAAAAACAAAACAGTATTGGAATATTTCCAGTGATATGGAAAGTGTGAAAACAATTGTTGAACTATGAGTAATGGAATGAAAATAATCATCATAGATTATTTCTCTTAGTTATGTCAACAGCAATTAGGCTACTGATTTTTTTCCTAACAGTTTTATTGACAAGTAATTTACATATCATGTAATTCAATCATTCAATCATACCAAGGAGAAAGGTGCAATCATCCACTCATGAATTTATGAGCTTTCCCACCACTCCATGTTTAAATCGCCTTTAAAATGAGTTATGCAATCACAATTCATTCCCTCCTTCCCCCGCCTTCATTTTTTATTCCAGTTATTTAAACCAGTTATTTAAACCATTATTTAAACCAGTTTCTCTCCCTACCATCTGTTTCCATGTTCTCTATATCCCCTGTATCAGTTATTATCATTATACACTCAGTCCTCCTGTGCTTCACAGCTTGGAGACCAAACAGAACACAGTAAAAAACAAATTTGAACTAAGGTGCTAAGGATAAAAACGTAATAGTATGAAGACAAAAATACAAATTATGCATAAGAAGGAAAAGACCCCCAACAACAATCCAAAAGCCAGGGAAGAAATTTCTGTTGTAGAACAAGTTTGGGTCATGAGGTCAATAGGGTGGCCAGTGGCCCACTGTCAAAATCAATCCACCATAATTAAGGTTACAATGGTCTCTGCCTGGTGGCAGGGCTTTTTTGACACTCTTGCCTGTGGTTAGAACAGATGTGCCAGTGGCTCAGCCTTACTAGAAACTCTTCAGATGAGTTTTGGGCTCCCACCATCCTCCATAGCCCTCAACAATTTGGATATTCATAATTTTAGTTCTGATGTGTTTACCCTCACCTTATTGAACTTGTATAATTGTCATCTTGGCACGACAGATGCTAGAGGGAATTTTCTGTGTGGACTTAGTTGACTCCTCACTTAGATGACTGCTTTCTTGAATACAAGATTCTAAGTCCCCATACACCATTCCAATTGATAGCCAAGAACCATCAGCTTTCTCCACAACTCTTTGCTGTAGAACCCTTACCTTCCATGGTCATTTCAAAGCATATTTTTTTTCCTTTCTGCAGTGTTTAGTATCATCTCCTTTTTATTTTCCCCCTCCCCCAAACCTTGGTTACATTTCATTCTCTACAGAGTCAACATCCTTGGGTTTCATTTATGGAAAAATAAAGAAACAGATAACATAGCTTCAAGAAGGTGAGTCTCAATGGTGACAAAACTTTGAGATGTGACCTAATATAAATGAACATGAGCAGAATATTATAGACTGGCCATCACAGTATTGCCAGAGTAATGCATATCTTAATACAGCATAGAGGACACAGATATATAAAGACCATTTAATTAGCCAAACAACAGTGAACCACACATGGTACAGGTGCCTCCTTCTGCCACAGACACCAAGTGTTTTCAAATTGAGTTCACAGATTACAAGTGGGTCTAGGGAGAGTCCAGTTCACCCAATGATGTTCCCATTTGGGGTCTCCCCCTTGTGGCCTCTGGAGCATGGCATGTATGCCACAGATCTAGGATTCAGTACCCCAGTGTTCTGTAGTACCTGACCTTGGTTCCTGGAAAATCCTCATGTCCTAGGTCTGTTCTACTTCCACTGCACACCACTAAAGTCCCTCCCTACCTACTGATCCCCAAAGCATTCTCAGTCTCTCTTCCACCCTACTGTGGTTTAGCCCTTCCTCCTCCCACCCCAACAGACTTGCACCTATGTTCCTCAAAATGTGACCGCTACCTCTCCTGCACTGCCCATCCCAGAAGTAAGCCTCATCCATCTGACAGGGCCACTTCTCTCTTCTGGGAACTTCACCATGGCTACCATTCAACAGACAGCACCCACCCACCCATCCACCGACCAAACTGCTCAAATTCACCCCAGCTGTAGTGCTTGACCTCTAAACAAGTGACTTACAGTATACTTACTTAGAGCAGATGGTTCCTTGGCTCTGATCTGACTCTTTACTAGGCTCTTTGACCCTCAGTCAGAAGACTGGATGTCCACCAAACTTGACCTTATTCCTATTTTGCCACTTGTTTCTACTGCCGTAGATTTACACAATATTTGACCTTTTGTACTTGACTAATTTCACTGAGAATGATGTCTTTCGGATCCCTCCATGAGTTGAAGTGTTTCCTGGTTCCATAGCTGCTTTTTTTTCCCAGGGATGTTTAGCATTCTATTGTGACTATGCACCAGAATTAGGTTTTGTTTGTTTGATTGTTTGCTTGTTTTTAATCCACTCTCCTATTGATGGGAATTTCGGCTGTTTCTAGTGTCTTGCTATTGTGAACTGTGCTACAATGAACATAAACTAGCAAGTATTTGAACATAAACTTTTCTTGTTTCTTTGGGACTTATGTCCAGAAAGTATATTGCTGGTACCCATGGTAGGTAGTTCAATTGCCGTCTGCTTTAGGTATTGACTTAATCACCTTCCACAGTGGCTGTATGTATTTACAAGTCCACCAGTAGTGGACAATATTACCTAACTCTCCACACCCTCTCTAACATTTGCTGTTCCGGTTTTTAAAATTTGGCTAAAGTACAGTGACATCTCACTGTAACTTCCAATTCCTGATGGTTAATAACCTGGAGCATTTCTTCATGTGTTTATTAGCTGTTCGAGTGTCAACCTTTGTGAACCATTAGTTCAGGTCTTTTGCTCACCTTCTCAAAAGACTTAGTTTGGGGGCGTTTCTTTCTTGTTGTAAGGTTGTAAAATTCTATAAATCTTAGTAATTAGTTAAGTCATAACTATAAATCTTTTCCCAAGTTGTGAGCTCTGTTTTCACTTGTTTAGAAAAGTCTTGCATGTGCACTATTTTATGTTCATCTATTTTATTTTCCATAGTGTATTTCCTTTGTTAATTCTGCTAGCCCATGCATTACCTGCACTAGGACTTCTAGCTGTGTCCAAATTTTCTCACTGATGTTCCTGATAGATTTAACTTTTACATGTAGGTCTTTAATCCACCTTGAGTTTGTTTTTGTTCATGAAGTGAGTAAAGGGTCTTGTTTTATTATTCTTCAAGTGGGTATCCAGATATTCCAACACCATGAATAAGGAGGGGATCTGCTTCTCATTTAATGTTTTTGGGGTTATTGTCAAAAATCACTTGTCTGTACACAGATGTTTTTATTTCTGGTTTTCTGTCCTGATCCATTGGATGAATATCTATCATTTCACTAGTATCAGGCTCTTTTGACTACTGTGGTTGTATAATGGGTTTGGAGTCCAGGAAGTGCAAGGCCACCTTCTTTGTTCTTCTTGAGGATTTATTTATTTATTTATTTATTTATTTATTTATTATTTATTTATTTTGCGTATCTTGGGTTTCTTCCATTTCCATATGAAGTTGGTGATCGGTTTTTCGATTTCCTTGAAGAGTGGTGCTGGTATTTGGATTGGGATTGCATTGAATTTGTAGATTGCTATAGGCAGTGGTGAAATTTTCACTATATCATGTCTTCCAAACCATGAACATTCTATATTCTTTCATTAGTGCAAACCTATTTTGGCCTCTTATAGTAATGTTCTATAGTTTTCTTTATGTATGTATTTTGCTATTTTTTGTTAGATTTATTTCTAGGCACTTCGGGTTCTGTATGGCTACTGTGAATGCTACTGATTTTCTTGATATCAATTTCTGCTTACCCAACACTGGTATATAGAAATCCAATTAATTTCTGCTTGTTAATTTTGTATCCTGCAACTCAACCAACCTCCTCTATAGTTTCCAGGAATTCTATCATTGACCTCCTGGAATTTTCCATATATAGAATCATATCATCTGCAAACAGCAAACATTTCATTTTTTTCTTTACTAAGTTGTGCACCCTCAATTTCATATTGTGATTTTCTCCTTTTTTGAAATTCAGAAATCTCATATTTATTTGCCTTTTTCATAATAAGCTGTTTAACAGATCTCAGGGCTGCAAGTAAAATGTAGTAATCATTATACTTGCAAGGTGTATTACTACTAATCCCATAAGTATATGCTTGTTGATCTATTTCCCCATTGTCATACATAAATATGTGCACCTATGTACTTGCTTGTGTTTAAACCTCTATAAATGCCTTTTACCCGCCCCCCAGTTCTTTTCTCTATTTATTTTTACTTCCCTCTTGTCCCACTATGCTGCTCAGCCTCCATTTGGGTTTCAGTATTTTCTCTCTGTTACATTACTCTTGATTAATCCCTATCAGACTTCTCACACCAACCTTGTCACTAATTTTGAATCATTGTTATTCCCTTATCTCTGAGCTGGTCACACCATCTCCTTTCCCCTTGTCTCCTTCTGTTATGTTCCCCCTGGAACCATCAGTCTCACCATCTTTGCCTCCAGACTGTTCATCAACCTATCTTATCTAGATAGACCTGCAGAGAAAACAATATGTAAAAAAAAATCATCCTAAAATGAAGCAACCAAAGAAAATATAACAATGATATCAACAAAAAAACCAATGTCATATATATATATATATATATATATATATACATATATATATATATATATCTGTAAAGGTCTGTTCAGGGTCTGTTCGTTGACCTCTAGGAATGTCCCCTATTTGAATCGGATGGGGTGCCACACCCTGGCCCCAAAGTATATCCTTGACACTCCATCTGGAATTCCATGTTCTGTTGCACATCCTTAGTGTTTTGCCATGGTGTGATTGGGTCAGACAGCATATAATCTTGACCCTGTTTCTCCATTGGTAACCTGGAAAGGCGTTGGGTCAGTGAGGGTAGCCATATTTTATAACGGGGTGGCCATGTGAGCATTGACTGGAATTATAACACAATATTGAATAGAAGTGGGGATAGGGGGCATCCTTGTCTGATTTTCTTATTCAGTGGACAGATGTTTAGTTTTCGCCATTGAATGTAATATTAGCTATTAGTTTTTCATATATTGCTTTCATTGATTGCATTGTGTTCTGTTCTAAGCTTATCTTCTTGAGAGTCTTTTTTAGGAATGGGTGAAGGATACTATTGAATGCTTTTCTGTATCAATTTATTTATATGATCATATGACTCTCCTCATTTTTCTTTTCTATGTGATGGATTACAGTTTTTTTCAAGTGTTGGACCATCCCTGCATCCCTGGTATTAATCAAACCTGATCAGGATGTATTATTTTTGATATATTGTTGGATTCTGTTGGCCAGGAGATTGTTGAGAAATTTTGCATCAATGTTGTTCATGAGAGATATCAGTTTGTTGTTTTCTATTCTTGTTGGGTTTTTGTTCAGTTTTCATAACAGATTTATGCTACCTTCATAGAATGAGTCTGGAAGTTTGTTATCCTTTACTGTCTTCTGGAAAAGTTTGTATAGGATTGATGTCAGCTCTTTTCTGAATGTATGATAGAATTCTCCTGTGAAATTATCTGGACTGGGGTTTTATTTAGCTGGGATTTTCTTGATGATATTCTCTATTCTTTTATTACGGGTCTGTTCAATTTCTTAATGCCTATATGCATTAACATGGGAAGAATGATTTTCCAGGTCTTTGCACGTGTCCTCCAAATTATTGAATGTTTTGAAATACAGACTTTTTGTAGTACTGCCTAATTAATCCTTTTATTTCATTAAGGTCTGTTGTGACTTCCACTGTTCCATCTCTAAGGATAGATATTGATATCTGCTCCCTATTTTCCTTTGAGTTTGCTAGTGGTTTGTCACTTTTTGCTTAGTTGAGTATTTTCATGTTCAATTTTGCAGTTCATTTAGCTCTGTTCTTATTTCTATTATCTATTTACCTTTACTATTTAAATAATATGCTATTGGTTTTGTTCTAGCTACTGGGTGTGCAGACTATAATTCTCTGCTCTTTTTTCAGGTGCACATTTATTGCAATAGAGTGATCTCTGATAACTGACTTTCCTGTATCTCATAGGTATCTTGTATAAGCATCCTCATTAATGTCTAAGAACTTCCTAATTTCCTCCCTAATTTGGGCTAATGCCCATTGGTTTTTAAAAATAGTGTTATGAAGTCTCCACATGCTTTTGTTTTTGATGTTGTTCTTTCTATTATTGATTTCTAATTGTATGGTGTTGTGGTCAGGTATGGTGGTTTTAATAATCTCTATGAGTTTGAATTTTTTCAAGTTTGTCTGTTGTTTCAGCATATACTCTATTTTTAAATATGAACTGTGTGCATTAGAGAAGAATGTGTATTTTCTTTTGCTCTTGTTTTGAGGGCTCTGAAAATGTCTACTAGATTGAATTGTTTGCTTGTGTTGTTCAGTTCTTTAGATTCTTTATTGTTTCTTACTATTGGTCTATCTTTGTTTGAGAACAGTGCATTGACATCATCTACTCTCATTGTGGATCCAGGGGGTTTCCTTTTAATCTCATGAAGTAATTAGTTGATGAACTCCAAGAGTCTTTTTTTGGGGGGCACAAATATGTTTATTATGTCTATAGGTTCTTTGGCTACTGATTCCCTGAACATTGTGTAATTCCCATTCTTATCTCACATTACTTTATGTACCTTGACGTCTATTTTGTCAGAGATTAGAATTGTCACCTCACCCTTACTTAAAAAACAATCCATTTGCTTGCTACATTTTTTGCCATTCATTGACTCTTATTTTATTTTTTCTGTGAGTTTGAAATACATTTCTTTAAGGCAGCAGATTGATAGTTTTTTGTCCAATCCAGTCTGCTACCCTTTGCCTTTTAATATATGAGTTCAAACAAAAATCCTTCTGAACTAACTTTGTATTTAAAATAATTAACTTTATATATTTTTTTGGAATTTACTCTTTTGAGTGAAACTATATTGATGTCATTCAAATAAGACTAAGTGTGCTTCTAAAGGAACTTTTCTATTGCTCTTCCCTGATAACTTCAAACAAACAAACCTCACGAGGCTCAGAGTCAAACCCAAATAGCAATAACCCATTAGGACAAAGTACAGTCATCCTCATGGGTTTCTGAGGCTGTCAATCTTTATGCAATTAGAAAATCTCTTCTTTCTCCTTGTGGACCTATGAGTTCAAACAGCTGCCCTTGAGATTAGTAGTCAAAAATGTACTCTAATACACTACCTGGCCTTCCACCAATGAAAACAGAGGCATGTCAAATATATTTTGTTTGGAAGAATGAGCACAATTACAGTGGGAGCTTGGGCCCTAGAAGTAATATATGTGTACTTGTCCTGATGTATGTTGACCATTTTGCAAAACATAACAAAAACTCATCACTTGAGTAATATCATTATGGTCATTACTAGAATCCACTACCCATTATCCTTCCATCAATTCTGCTTCTCAAACGCCCGATGGGACAGAGTTGACCTAATCCTTAAGATTTCCCTCTCATGCAGATCTTACGGGGCAGGCGGACTCGTCCTTCTTCTCTGGAGGGGCTGCTGGGTGGAATCTCTGTTTATCCCATGGTGACGCCAGGGCCCCTGACAATTGCTAACAAATAAAGGCAAAGAGAACGAACTCACTGCCCTATAGTTAATTGCAACCCAAAGTGAGCCCTTCTAAGGTTTCAGAGGCTGTGGCCCCAGTGTTCTGCTAAATGGCTGCAATTTTAAAGCTCGGTCCAACACTTAGCAGGATGTACCATCACTAGCATCCTCTGCCACACCTCTTCAATGTGAGAGTTATAGACTTAGATCATGCACGGCCAATGAGTTGCACCTAATCCATAACAACAGAGGACTGAGTAGAACAGTCCTACAGGATTTCCAAGATGATCATCTTCATAGGAAATGCATGATGATTTTGGTTCAAGGTACAGCATGGTTGCCAGAATGGCTGTAGTTATATTTACTAGTCTGTCTATACGAAAAAGAGAGGACTATGTGTCTGTAAAGAATGACAGTCTTTGGGCTGAGCCCCGGTGGCATAAGTGGTTGAGTGTGGGACTGCAGCCCACAGGCTTGGCGGTTCAAGTCCAGAGGCGGCTCTCAGGAGCGGCACTGGGTAGCTCCCACAACCACCAGAGGCAGTGATGCCCACAAAAAAAAAAATTTAAGAGTGATAGTCTTTGATAAATATGAGTCAGAATTGACTCCATGGTAATTGGATTAGTTTGGATTGAGTGGCTGCGAATCCCTGATTGATTTATTAGCAGTAGAAATCTTAATCCTCCCCCTTGCTCCTCAAATCAGATTACCTGAGCTTAATTTGAAAGCTTCCACTTACTAACTGCAATATTGACAGAGAAACATTTCTCTAATGCTTCTTTTCAGTCTGTCTCAAAGAGATTCCCTGAATTTACTTCTTAAATATTTCATAAGTATTTACACTCTTTGTCTTCTATAAAGGTTTCTTCTTATTTTGCCCCAAGGATTCTGCTTTATCCTATTCTCTTTTATCAAATAAGTTTTGGATGGTTTACCGCTTTCAAAAAAGAAAAAACAAAGATCATTATGGTTCTGATTGAAAAAATTTATGAATAAAGATATATTTAAGTATTGAACAATAGAAACACTGCTAAAACTTAGTAGACAGTGATAATAGACGGGCACCCAAAGGTTAGAAGACATAAATTAGCTGTTTTGGAGGTCTGGAAATACTAATACAACAAGTTAACTTGCTGATAAAGAGAAAATGCCTTGAAGTTGATTTAAATATTTACAAATATTTTCCTTGAGAGAGCTTTTATTATGATCTCTTAATTACATGAAGATTCTTTTGACTTGGGGGAAATATGCTTTGTTTTTTTTGGCATATACTTTCTAATAAAGTGTTCTGACATTCAAGTGAGCTAAGGATTATCTATACATTTCAAATAATTTATAAATCCTAAAATTACACAGAAGATAACAAATCTGGCCACATATACAACCATTTGGGCATTTCCAGAAATTCAAGCCAGAGTCACAAAAGGACATGAAGCATAGTACCATATACCTCGCTTTCCCCTCCCTCTTGTCACACAAAGTTGGGGGAAACGACGGTGCATCTTATGGTACACAGGTATAGTACCCCAGAACATTTTTGTATACTGGTGCTTTTTGGTTCAAAATATTTTTTCTTATTTTCCTGCTCTAAAAATTGGGTGTGTATTATGGTCAAGTGTGTCTTATGGTCCAAAAAATGGGAAATATTGTTGCGGACATCAGATGGACCTTGGTTGAAAAGTGGGAGTACCTGTTTTCTTTATCGATAATGCAAAAATGTTCTGTTTCTCTCATAATCAATTATAGATAACATTCTGAAGATGAGGAATCCAGGAGCCCTTAATTGTGCTCATGATTAACTTCACAGAAATAGGGAAAAATGTAGTCATTTGAAGAGAAAAATATGTATGCGTGTTTAAATTCTGAAAAGTCTCACACAAAGATGTTACCCTTTTAGCATATCTGTTCAATATGTATGTTGAGCTAATAATCCAAGTAGCTGGGATATATGCAATAGATTTCAGAACCCATATCTTAGGAAAGCACAGTGACTTAAGGTCGTCAGTGTCATATTCTGTGTGCAGGATCACTATGAGTGGGAACTGATAGAAAATATCTAGCAACAGCATATTTGCATATCTGTGCATATTATGTACTGACAGATAGTGGCTCATAACAGCACACACGTGCAAGTAATTTGAAAGTTATGCTGTATATTTGGTCAATATGCTGTTTTATTATAAACACAGTTTGGGGCTGATCCCTGGTGGCGTAGTGGTTGGGTGCAGGACTGCAGCCGACAGGGTTGGCGGTTCAAATCCAGTAGCAGCTCTCCAGGAGCAAGGTTGGGTTTCCTACTCCCACCAAGGCAGTGAAGCCATACACAAAAAAAAGTTTAAAAATTAAATGCAGTTTATTTTACTCCGTATTACTTTGTTTCTTGCATAAAATATGTTCACTAAAGCTCTTTCCTTTGCTTTCTAAGTAGACCATTAAATAATATAGAAACCATTTATTTTCTCTGAATATTTCCAATGTAAGTGTTCTGTTCTTCTTCAGCTCTGTACAAAGAAATAGATACTTTTATTCCCTTAAAATTTTTTTTTCAATAATAAGCTGCTTCAAGGAAGAAAGAACAAGTTTAATGGCCCTCAATACCGTGAAAGCTTTATTAATAGAGGAAAGAACTATCTACTCTCTCACAGCTTGCTGCCTATATCAGTGTAATATCATCTCACTGTTTCATTAACATAACTTTATTCTCTCAGAGATTGTTGCCTCAGCTAATAAATTTATACACTACTGCAGGAGTTTCATCAAAAAACTCTTACGTTCTTTAAAAGAAAGAATGAGCAGACATTTCAATGTTCTTTGTCCTTTGGATTCTGAAGTTTTGCCATTTTGTTCATGTTGAGCACAAACTACCCCACCCTGGCACTTAATGAATTCGCTAGCCCACACATTTTTAAAAAGTTCATTAAAATGTACCTCTAGATGTTGTAAAATTATCCTCATCTTTCCCACTTGCAAAGAGATTGAAGCTTTGTGGGGATGTGCATGATGTTCTTACTGACAGGGTAATAAAAAAAACTCAGCATTCTCTTACCATGAGGCAGGATTCATGATATCTGAAGAGTCAGAATTTAGCGCAAATGCCAAATGGCCTTCAACTACCAAGTTCTAAGTTTAAAGAAGAAAATGTATTAAATAATTAATATATGAACTGACCTAGTAATGATATAGAAATAAAAACAAACAGAAATGAATTAGCTTAATTCATTTAAACCTCATTCTAAAAGGATCTCTGATCCCATTGTCTGCAGGTTCTGAAATTCTTCCTGCAAGGTTGGAGTTTCAAATGTATCTGATGCTCCAAGGGAGAAAAATGAGACCACTTGGTTCCATGAGGATTTGCAGCCTAGGAAACCTGGGGAATCAGATTCAAATAGACTTGATGGTAAGATGTTTGTTGGTATTTTTCTTTCTGAATCTGCTTATTTATTAATATTCTTTGCTATGCTTACGTGACTACACTACCTAATATAATCTTCACTAGAAATACTCAGGGCAGACATTTTTATGGTGTGGCTAGCCTTACAGGAAAACAATTCAGGCTCCCACAGTTAACTTTGATATTATCATTTTTCCCACCCTGTTTCTGTCGCATTGTTGTTCTGTGGTGCCTTGTGTTTTGCTGTGAAACTGTGTTTATATAATGCTGTGATATCTGGAAACATTGTGAAATGCTTAAAACCTCTTGAATAGAAGTAGAACCTTTTTAGAGATAGTGTTAGAATATGTGTCCATAAATCAGAAGGCACTCCAATGTGGCAGAATATAGTCTACCATAATGACACAGAGAAGTAAAGGTTTTGATAGTAAAGGCATTGGGACCTTCATTTCCTGATGGGGTATGTGACCCAAAAGAAAAAGAAAGAGCTGTGAGCAGCATTTAATTGTCAGCAGGCGGGAAGAATGAAGTATGAATCCAGGAAAAATGGAGTTGTTGAAAATAAAATGGAGCACCCAAACTTTGATATTAGGTATTTAAATTCAGAAAATCATATGATTAACTATGCTGCAATGAGAGTTTCCAGAGGAATGATATTGCACTTATTGTAAAAAAAAAAAGATATTGCAAAAGCTCTTTTGAAATAAATGCTGCCTGAGGTAGGGTAATGCACATGTATATCTCTATACAAGAAAATCCAAACCACAAATTTTATTCAAATTTATGCACCACCTACTGAATTTAGTGATGCAGAAATTTAAGAATTCTAGCCACCTCTTGTCAGCAATTGTTCCAAAACACAATCAAGATGCGTTGATAATTACTTCTGATTGGAATTCAACAGTTAGAAGGAGAGAAGTACAGTAGTTGGAAAATATTATCTTAGCTGTAAAAATGAAGCTGGGTATAGCATGACAAAATGTAGCAAGTCCAGAAATTTCTTCATACAGAAATTGCATTCTTTTTACCAACTTACATGCAGACTTATACAGATGGGATACATAAAAATAAAATTTACTATTTGTGTGAAAAGAGATGAAGAAACTTCATATTCACAGTTAAGTTCAGAGCAGGATTCGACTGTAAAACAGATCTGCAATGCTTTCATATAAACTCAGATTGAAGCTGACTAACTTAAATCCAAAGCACAAAGCTATACATTGAACCTACCTCACCTGAATCTCAGAATATTTCAAGAACAAATTTGGTGCCTTGAAAACTAATGGCAAGAGATTGAACGAACTGTAGGATGAACCAAGAATGTCCCATATGAAAAAAGGGGAAAGTACTTCAAAAAAGGAAAAAATAGGAAAAAAATAAAGTTGATATCACAGAAGACTGAAACTTGCTCTTAATCATAGAGTAGCTAAGGCCAGGTCACTCTGCAGGAGTTAGATTTTGCTTTCCACTGTTGCAGAGAGTTAAGGTCTCAGAAATCCACAGCAAAGTATTACCTTGCCAAGTAGGGTCATTATGAGTTGGCATCTCATCAAAGGAAGAAAATTTGTTTTTGTTTTTTTGGAATAGCAACATATGAATTAAGACAAATTAGAAATACTGATTTTTAGTGTGTATTGTTTTACTTTTATCTCATATATTTAATTTATATATAGACACATTGTGTTAGTCTGGATAGATCAGAGAAACAAACTCATCAACATGCATATAGATATAAGAGAATGCTTTATATACAAGAGTAATAGAACATTAAGAAAGCATTCCAACCCAGTCCAGTTCAAAGTCATAAGTCCGATATTAGACCATATGCTCAATACCAGTCTATAACGCCTCCTTCTAACTCACGAAGTCACAGTCCAGTGGGTGCAGAGTCCTGACTCTGACAGGGGTCTCCCCAGGCTCCTCACTTCCAGGACTCAGGGTCTATCAACAGCATCCAGTGGTGGTAGAGGCAACTCAGCGCTGTCAGGGGTCTCCATGTGGCTTCTCCAGCTTCAGAGGTCTGGTTCCATCAGGGTAAGGCTGTGTGGTCTCTCCTCTGGCTCCTCCTGCTCCTGGGACACTGCCCTCTTATCTGGTCCATAGTTCGTTGTCTCTGAGACTAACTCCCAACAACTGGGGAAGATAGCTTCTCATCTTCACAAGGAAAATATCGCGAGATTTCCCAGAAGTCTCAGGAGAAAGCCATGCCCACATAGAGGCCTCATTGGCTACACAATGGCTATCTCCAGATTAACAGGCTAGACTCCACCCCTATATCTCAATCATGAAATTAATATAAGCACAGGACC
>PVJH01012875.1:0-46339 GCA_004026705.1 Nesogale talazaci | reverse complement strand
TCTCAGGAGAAAGCCATGCCCACATAGAGGTCTCATTGGCTACACAATGGCTATCTCCAGATTAACAGGCTAGACTCCACCCCTATATCTCAATCATGAAATTAATATAAGCACAGGACCGCCACACACATATATAATTATATAATTATATGTGCTTCAGTGCTACACACTAACATACACACACTTTTAAAACATAACTATAGCTACTGCGTATCTTACTTAGACCACCTATTCTTGCACTGCCCTACATGTTATCGGATAAAAATGCCTTTCAAGCTTGTTTACTGACATGCCTCTGGATAGTTTGTTGAAAGGATGTTTGTGTTAGGCCAGATTAACTAGAGCTCCAAATCCAGGGAATTTGTAGATGTATAAGAAAGAGCTTTAGATCAAAGAGTAATTGGACATTAAGAAATATCCCAGCCCAGTCCAGATCAAGACCCTAAATCTAATATTCACGCATCAGTCCAATACTAGTTCAAAATCCTTCTTCAGACTCATGCGGTCACATTGGAATGATACAAGATGTAGGAATATCAAAGTCATGGGGACACAATGGCAGTGGAAGCATCTCAGTGCTGGACCAGGTTTCCATGTGGCTTCTCCGACTCTCTAAGAGTGTCTCTTCCACAAAAAGGTGAAGCAGAGAGAGAGTTTCTAGCCGGGCTTGTCAATAGCAAAGCGAAGGCAGAGGAAGAGATGAAGTTCAAAAAAATCCCGATGACAAAGTCATGCCCACAAGGAGGCATCGTCCGTCTGTGATTGGATGGACAGGTTAGACTCCACCCCTTCACTTTTAAAACCCTCAAATTGGCATGTGATTATGTAACTATCACAATGTTTCACGAAGGAATGACTAAGTTGATATAGTAGGTGGATGGAGTTTGTAAAGAGGAGCGGTACCACGAAGTTCAAGAAGGAAGGGGATGTTTTGAAACTGACTGTGGTAGAAATTATGCAATAGTGCAGGAAGTATTGAGCTGTGGAATAGTGTGAAGTTGTATTAACACACAATAAAATGTTTTTTAAATAAAGAAACAGATGTAATTTTTATTTTGTTATTGATTTCAAATATTTTAACACATGCACAATTCTTTAGTGCTTCAAATGATGAGAACTTAAGAGATTCTAACTGAGTTTTGATATTATACTTTCGTTTGGCATCATGGAACAGTGTTTCAGTAAAATATGCTATAATTTAAACTTGCACATTTGTTAATTTATTGGTGGCAATTATACTTGATCTTCAAACTTTTATATACTAATTAGCCAGTGAACTTTAAATTATAGTGTTTATCTGATCACAAGTTTATTTTACCACTTTGTAATACTGGAATGATAGAACATTTAGTATTCAGAGGAGTATGTGACTTTGCAATTAGAATTATCAGAATGTATTCAATAATATTTGCACTGTAACTTCCTCACAAGTTTCAAACATATAATACATGGACAGTTTCCACTTTGATCAGGTATTTTAAAATTCAAGAGTGTAATCTCAATTAAAAGATCCAATATAACTCCCTTCTAGTCACCCTTTAGAGTGGTTAGATAAAACATTATATTTCCCCTTACTTATAATCTAGTAGTTGAAAATATTTTTTCCTCTGCCCAAAGTTAATGTATCTAGCATTACCAAGGCATTTCAGGGGAGTTTGCCTTTACTATCAAGATGTTTACAGTTTAGGTTAGATGGGATTTACATTTTGTATACACTAATTAATATTAATTTTTATTTTAGGCTTGTGTTAGTAAATTGAAATGTCAATTTTGAAATTTAATGATATTATGAGTGTATTAAAATTAAAACCATATGAAAAATTAAGATTGATGTTAAACACAAGAACTTTTATTAATAGCTAAGAATGCAGTTTATTTTGAGAAGCTGAGTAGTTAAATGCTCATGGGAATACAAGGTGGCATAGCGTAATAAGTTAGTAGTAAAACTTTCCTCTGGCAGTCTCTCATAACTTGTCAAAACTTTATTTTATTGCTGTTGTTTGAGTTTTCTTCTCTGAAGAGTAACAAGTTTTTCAAACTCTCAAAAGAAATTGAGCTGTATGTTGTTTTTGACAATTCAAAGAGCATATTTTCTCAACTGTTACGTATATCATATTCTACCAAATAGCAAACATTTTTATCTGCTTTGTGGGAATTTTACAGAAGGACTTTTTACTCTATCCTTTATATTCCCATTTTTTCTTGTACCCATGCTTTTGAAACAAAGTAAGTGAAAACACCAAAAGAGACACACTATTGTATCTGGGATATGAGAATAGAAGCGTGAGCATCAATAGAGAAATGACATTCATAGTAAAATATCTGTGTTGAGAGGCAGGGGGTTGTGTGGCTCATTCCACAGGCCTTATCTGCAAAATGAGAGGTATTCTATTCCCTCCAAGCATGCTACCATTACATTAGACAATTATTCAGTTTATCCTGAATTTTCAAAAACGTCCTCATTTTCCACTGAAATTGTTTTTACCCATTTATTACTGTAGACTAGCATACACAGTAGTACTTACATGCAAAAAATAAAATAAATGCATTATCAAACTGATTCCTAAAATTATGATATAATATTAAATAAAACCTTTAAGTAACTAAACTCTTGCTGCTAATAAATTTGTTTCAAAGTGAAAAAATGTGTTTCAAAAAAGAAAAAGAACCAAATGTAAAAGTATTGACTTTGTCTGACCTACCATCAATTTTTTGTAAGATAGTAAAATAATGTGTTTATGGAATTTTTAAAAAGTGATTATAATCAATTTTATATTCAAATGAATATATTTTTGTTACTTAAGTAGCAGAAAGCCTATGAAGGTTAGAGAAAATGCATATATTATGTAGTATATTTTATAGTATATAGTATTTTGTATTATGTAGTCTATTTTGTATATTTTACTTCTTTATTTTCTTACAATAAATACTTTTTCTAATTTGTGTAGATATAATGGATTTTCTTATACTGATAAAGTGCTTTAAAATTTTTAAAATATCATAATTCTATTATGTTAATCATTATCACATACTGTGGAAAAATTATTTACATATTTGGCAAATTTCCTTTCCTAAAATAATTTATTAAATATTTAAGTAATTGTCATTCTTATGTGATATTGTATGATACAGGAAATTGATTGAAGTTTATTTATTTAGCAGCTAAATAAAATATTCATTATACACTGACATGTTCCAATTTTTCCACTCTAACTTACATTTTAATATTAATATTAATTAACTAAATTTATAAATTTTTATTTTTCTAATGTAAATTAGGAAGAAAATAAAGATATTAGTGATGTACCCTGTGACTAGTAATTCATGAGAACAGGGATTGGTAACCAGGTTCCCAAAAACACAACCAAGGAGAGCAGGATTCTATTCTTCATGCTCCTAAAATGTCTTCCTGGGTTTCATGCGAGACTAAGGATTCTGCAGTAGGGTTCAGAGCAATGTAGTTTATTCTGCTAGTGACTATTTTAAAAATATATGCGAGAAGCAAATGACTCATGGCTAGCACGTGACTTTCAATGCTGTCGTTAGGTACCATCCAGTCTGTTCCTGCTCATAAAAACACCATGTTTAGCAGAACAAAATGTGAACTGATCCAGGCCATCTTCACTACTTTCCCTGTATTTGAGATCATTGATGTCATTGATGTGTTGGTCCGTCTTACTGAGAAGGGCCTCTGTCATTCACACCGACAAGCCACATTATCAAACATGATGTTCTTCACCAGGACCGGTCCCTCATGTTACTATGACCAAAGTAGTTGAGTCAGTCTTGTATTTCTGTCTTGTAAGGAGCATTCCAACGGAATGTTTTCAAATAAACATTTGCTGGTTCTTCTGGTAGATGCTATAAGTCAAGCATTTGACTGAGAACCAAAACCCTGGTGAAACAGACTCACCAACCTCTCTCTAAGAAAAAGATGAGTTTGTCTGTTCTAGCAACAATTTACAATCTCTTGGTAACTCCAGAGATTATTGTTATAAGTCAGAATCAATTGATGACAGTGTGTTCTGGAAGTCCAAGAGACAGTGTTATACTTCAGATATGAAATATTCCTTTGAATATATGCCATACACTCAATAGCACTCAATGTTTATGAAAGAAATGAGCCCATTATTAGATACTGAATAAGGAAGGCTGTGGAAGAATCAGTGCATTTGATTTATAGTGTTGGTGAAAGAAAACACTGAAAATACCAAGAACTACTAGAAAAACAAATGAATCCATTCTTAAATGACATACATACATATTGCTCTTTAGAAGCTAGAATAACTAGAATGACAAGACTCCATCTCAAATACTTTGGAGATGCTACCAGGTCAGACTAGATCCTGGAAAAGAAGTCCATGCGTGGTGAAGTAAAGCTTGATGAAAATAAGACAAAGTTTCAAGAGACGAACTGACATAGTGACTGAAGCCTTAGGCTGAAAATAAGAATGATTGTGATAATAGTGCAGGACTGTATGGCGTTGCATTCTGCTGTACATGGAGTTCTGTGTTTTTGAACCAGCCTAATGCACCTAACAAAAATAACATGTGCTTGGGAGGATTCAAATATTGTAACCTGATAGAGAATGGCCAACGTAACAAGAACAGTTAAGCAATATTCTTGAATCAATCATTATGATGATGTTTTTAGAGCACCTTAAAGCACTGTGGGATAGATGTTTTGAATATTATTTTAGAGTTGGAAATTTCACAGTTAATAACCTGAAATAACTGGAATATGGACTTCTAAAATTTTAGTTTAATTTTCTTGACTCCATTATCCCTGGTCTCAGGTATTTTTCAAAATATTGATGCCATTCACAATGTAATTGTTTGACTGATACAACTCTAATGTAAATATTTCAAGAAATCAGGAAACGTATTTTTTTCTGAACTTCTAATCTCCCAGTTCTGACAAAATACTTGGTTGGAATAAACCATAAATGAAAGTGTCTAATTCATCTGTTTGTTCTCTTCTACTATTCCTTATTGAGACTATTCTGTAGAGAAGTCTGGACATTATTCTATGCATAGGGCAAGTCATTAAAGATTGTAATCTGCACAGTGTGATCAAATATATCTTAGGGTATTAACTGCAGTAGCAATGTGGCAACACGTTTCTAGTAGTGTAGAAACAGAGTCAGGGGAGCCAACAGTAAGTTATTGCATTTTATGATCTATAGATAGATGAGAGTCTAAAATATAGTCATAGCAAAATGCACAGTGAGCAGATAAATATGAGAAATATCAATCTATGACTTTCCAAAGCTAACTTGTGATGTGCTGCCCTTAAAAATGTGATGGTTGTCTTTTATCTTCCTCCTCTAATAAAAAAAAAACAGTACTGGTGTGGTGTGTGTGTGTGTGTGTGTGTGTGTGTGCCTGCTTTGCTAGGGATGCAAGGAAAAGTCCCTAATATTAAAATGTGAATTGAAAGTTTAAATTAAATTTTGTGAAGAGCAAAAATGTTTATGCAGATATCTCTGTTATTATTCAAATAAGGCAGATAACAAATATACTGTGATTACTATTAAAATGGAAATGACAGTCTAGAAACCATCATGATTAGTGATCCCTAAGGACAAACCGATCTTATTGGGAATTTGATATGTGTGAAATCAAGCAATAGAGAAAATTAAAACTGCCACCATAGATAGATGTAGCAGGTATTCTGCTCTCAGACCTTTCTAGAAAAGCACTCTCTCTCTCTCTGCATAGGAAAAAGACACTGGCTCCTAAGATTTCATTCTCACTTCAATCTGCAGTGCTCTACTTATTTAACTATTTATTTGTTTGCTTTTCCATTTCTTTCTTTATTCATTTTCAATTCCAAGCTGTGCAAAGAATTTTCCTGTAGCAATCAGAAAGTACAAGAGCTTCCTTTACTAGCTGTGACCAGTCATGTGTACCATTTTATGGTCAAATACTACTGTGGGAGATTAAGTTGTCACCCAAACCACAGAACAAGCAACAATAAAAATAACTACATGATTTACAGGTTGGTTCAATGTGAAGGGCCAAATACATGGTCTGTGTTGGGTGACACTTCAGCCCCAAGGACTCTCGCCTAATTTCAGAGGCTGTAAAAAATGCTCTTCAGTTGCTCATTCATTTGAGAATGTGCATTATCCGATTATTTCAGATTTGTATTATTTACTTCCCTAAAGGTCATGAGAAAAAGGAATAATAACTAATCAATTAGTTCCAGGAGAACACTATATTTTGAAAATGTTATATTCATGCAGCCAAATAAAAATTAGAGAGCAGTACATTAGCATTTATACTGCTTTTACAGAGCTTACTGGGGAGGGATGTTGATCAGAGAAAGTGTACTACACAGATTGTCTTTATATTGTAAAAAGGCCCTAAAATACCCGTATAAATAACTTATTTTCTTTTTATTTCTTTTTAAATCCATTTATTTCACAAGGAAATTGTTGGGGATATATCAGAAAAAATATGTATGCTTAAAAAAATATGTAAAGAACAATGACATAAAGTAATAAATAGTAATATTGAAATAAAAAATATTTAACACTCTGGGAAATGGATGATCATGCATCATAATTGCAGTGTTATTATAGCACATGGCTGAGAAAATAATGGTAAGCTCTAAGGAAATTTATTTTGAGTCTACATGAACATTTTTCAACAGTAACTTTGAAATTATTTAAATGATTTAGTTATAAAGATGCAAAATAAAATGAGGGAACAATGTTGTGTCCGCTACTCTCCATCTCTTTCTCCGTCTTCTTTTCTTTATGTCACTTTTACTGTTGTTCTTTTTGTTGAGAAAAGTGTGGTTAATTTTCCCCCAATAATAAAAGCTAGAAAATTCTGCACACCTAAAATAACTGATCATTTCAGGGGTGAAATAGTCCAATACAAAATTTTATGTAATATATACTACATTAAATGATTTGCTTATCCATTGTTACTTACCTGTATCCAGATGTTCTAATAACTATATTATAGACAGATGTGCAAGTATATATTTAGAGATAGATAAATAGATGGATAGATAATAAATAAAATGAATGGGTTTGATAGAGTGGCTTTTGGAGAGCTTTCAAGAGTTTGGATATTTGAACCCATCCAGTGGTTCTTGAAAGGAAGACACATGAAAATTGGTATCTATAAAGAATACAATCAAGAAGCAAACCTTGGTGAAGAATTTTACCATGAAATAAATGGAATCTTTGAAAGACACAAATAATACTTATACATCAGCCCATTGCAGACACTCTGCCAATCTATATTCCTCTTTTCTTTGACCATTTAATAATAATGGGATTGTGTATATTTGCAGGTTTTGGTGCCCTGAGGGTCATGCAGAGTAAAGGAAAACAAGGAACTCTCTCTTCACATATTAATAGGGCTCTGGCTATATTACATCCAAGAAAAATAATTCATTTATGACCAAATAGTACAGATATTAATTTATTTCACCAACATTATTCAAATGTGTCAGTTCTTAACATTTCTTCTCCATTGCCTAGCTGTCTCATGCATATGGATTTTTGTGTTGAATGCAACATAGATATCTTTTTATTCTTTGCAGCAGATTTGACCATCATGTATTGGTTACGATGCATTCTTTGACATTGTGGCCAGTGATTTCTTGGGCCCTCATTGTTGATGCAAATAAAATGAAATATTTGACAGCTTAAATAATTTCTCAGTTATCATTACGATGCTTATTAATGCAGCTAAGGAGGATTTCTTTTTTTATGTTAAAAGATAATCTCCATTGAAGGCAATAGACTTATTTTCATAAATTAATACTTCAAATCCTCTTCACTCTAAGCAAGCAAGTTTGTATCATCTGCATATTACAGATTTTATTTTAGTTTTCTAATACTGAGTTTTTCTGCATATAGACCATTTTTCAGATTATTTCCTTTACATGAAGATTGAAGAAGTATGGTGAAACGGTGCAATGCTGAGTCACAGATTGTGTCAGTCATGTGCTTATGTTAATTTTACGATTGAAATATAGGGGTGGAGTCTAGCCTGTTAATCTGGAGATAGCCATTCAGTAGCCGATGAGGCCTCTATGTGGGCATGGCTTTCACCTAAGACTCCAGGGAAATCTCGCGGTATTTCCCTCGTGAAGATGAGAAGCTATCTCCCCCAGTTGTTGGGAGTTAGTTTCAGAGATGATTAATCACAGACAAGACAAGCTGGCAGCGTTTGAGAAGCTGGAGGAGCCGGTGGAGAGACCACAAGGCTTTGCCCTGATGGAACCAGACCTCTGAAGCTGGGGCGGCCAGATGGAAACCTCTGCCAGCGATGAGTTGCTTCTGCTGTTGATGGACCCTGAGCCCTGGAGGCGAGGTGCCCAGCCAGCACTGGGATTCTGCACCCAATGACCTGTGACTTCGTGAGTCGGAAGAAGACTTTATAGTCTGATTTCAGGCATATGGGTTAATACTGGACTTATGACTTTGAACTGGACTGGGCTGGGATGCTTTCTCCATGTCCTATTCCTTTTGTATATAAACCTTTTCCTTATACCTATATGCGTGTCTCTGAAATTTTGTTCCTCTAGTCTACCAGGACTAACTCACAGATGTTCAAACTTCAAATCACATATTAGGTTCTTTATTAATGAGATATTTTCTCCTCATATATATAGTGGTTCAACATAAGAACAGATCAGGGTTCAGGTATTCCATTTTTTCTAAGTGTCACACATAATCTCTTTTGTTCTACACAGTAGATTGCCTTCGTATAACCAATAAAATAGAAGTAAAATTTATCTTTGTAGGCCCAAATCTTATCCAACACTTATCAGCAATAATAGCACTGATTTCAAAACCTAGGAGGAGCCTTCAGCTCACATCTGACACATGTAATTAAACTGGATTAGACTTACTTCTACAATGGTGGGAGAATATTTCTAGATAAAAATGTCTTTCTACACACATACACACACACGCAAACTATGTTGGTTTTGTTTCTCTAAATAGGCCATGATAGAATATCTTCCTTGACTGCTCCACAACTTGAAAAAAGAACAGAGCCGGGAAGTGTAAAATACTGCCACCATTTTGGAAAAATCGTTTGGCAGTTCCTCAAACTCTTAAACAAAGTTACTGTAGGAAGCCACAGTTCTACTCCTAGGAATATAGGCAAGAGAAACAAAAACCTGTGTTCACAGAAAACTTTGTGCACACAATTCATAACAGTCAAAAAGTATAGACCACCCAAATAACAATCAATTGATGAATATGTGAAAAATTGTGGTATAGCTAAACAGTAGGATATTATTTGATATTAGTAATGAAAAACAAAAAGAAGGCAGTCACAAAAACACACACAATGTATTGTTTTATTTAGATGAGCTGTCCAGAGGGACAAATCTACAGATAAAAATGAGAGATGAGGGGTTGCGTAGGATTGGGAGTGAGACCTTCAGGAGTGAATGCTACTGAGGATAGAGTTACTTGGTGGGCTGAGGAAAATGTTCTCAAATTAGAAGGTAGCATGGCTTGCAAATCTGTGACTATATGAAAACTTACTTTAAGAGGGTCAATTTAAAAATAAACCTATGAGATTTGTTTTTTCAAAAAAGGACATAGCAGTTGTGATATATTAACAATCAAATCTTTAGTAGAACTCTTGGCCATTTGGGGTTTCGTGCCTTTTGGTGGAAATACCAACCGCTGACCATGCTGGGAAGGCAGCATGGAGACCACTACCAATTGCTTCAAGGGAGAGAAGAGGAGAGCTCTGCACTCCCAGCATTCTAGGTGTCCCAACCATGATGTGTCCAATTTCAAGAACTGGGATTAAGTCATCCTGGCCCACTCTATATGAAATGGTACACAAGTCACACCAAATTCTACCAGTCCAAATTCCCATTAACGAAAAAAAAGATATAATAAAATATTTCATATTGAGCTAGTTTATCGCACAGCAGTTAATAAGCAGAATTCTATATTGTGAGTAGGTATCTGTTAAATACATAGATAAACCAGACTTTGTGCTATGCCCTTTGGGTGACTTAGTCCTCTCTGTCTTCCTATTGGTAAGTATAGAAGTAGAGTATCTTCTATGTAACTATGAGTCTCAGAAGTTTAGCCACATCACAGGCCAGATCATGGTCATCCAGCTAATAAATGGTTAATTTTTAAACAAATTGATATATTCTTAATTCTAAATCCATTTTATTAATGAATGTGATATGCTCATGGAAACTTTCTCATGCAAGTGGAATACAAAATGTACCTAAATGTCAACATAATTATATCCTCATTTTCTATTCAATTTTGAAAGAAGAAAAGATCAAAAGGAGACATTATATTAAAAAAATAAAAATAGGTAGGAGAATAGACATGTCATCCCCTTTTTAGAAACAGTTTTCAGTTTGAGATAATATTTCTCTAATTATACAAAGTCACTTGCCTCTATTAAATTTATGCCTGAATTATGAGTGGTTATAAATCTGAGGTGGAAAAAAATTTCAAAAAGATGCCTTCAGCAGCCATGCTGAGTATTGATAATTGTTTAATTCACTTGCTGCTGCCCTCTTCATGGTGGTCACTATCCAGCAGTCATGGGGAACTATTGAAATACATAAATGAGATCATATTGCATCTATATGAAAGCACGCAATTACTCTTACTCTCTTTAAAAGAAAGCTCAAACCTTTCTTTTCTTGAGCCTTGCTCAAGACGGAGCAGTACTGGTTCTCTTCATTGTCTCTTAAGTGGTGTGACTTAAATAACCTTTACTACTTCTACTCTAAACTCTTGGTTTGTTTTCAAACACAGAAGTTAATTGCTGTCTACAGGCATTTTCACATGTTGATTTTTATATTTGGAATATCTCTACACTACATTTTTAAACAAACCTTCATTGTTGAAAACAATGTCTAAAATAATTTCAGAAATTAATTTTTAATCACTTCTCTAAATTAAATTTCTACCATGTTCCTTCTTTCAGGTTATTCTATACCTATGTGCTTTATGTTGCTGCATTACACAGGATTCTCTGAAATTTGATTTTATTGTTATTGCTTTGTTTTATTTGTGGTCTTCCCTTTACTTTCCAGTAGAAGAAAGGACTTTTTTTTTTCTTTATGACTTATCAGCACTGTTCACAAACACCTGAAACTGGTGATAGCTAAATATTTATACATTGGATGAGTGGTGACTAAATGAAACACAAATTTGGAAATGAAAAGAATTTTAAGCATGTGGTGCCCTATCTAAAGTCATGTAAAAGGGCTTCTTACATGAAAGCAGTTTAAGCAATGGTGCCTCTCAGGTTATAGTTCAAACATGTATAGGTTTAGTCCAAACAAAGCATGCTTAAGCATTTCTCTATGATCAATGTCTGGCTGCAGATACACTCTCTGAGAAATAAGCTTGTTTCTGTCCTAGTAGAGTGTCTTTAGAAGGGGACATTCTACTCTACATTTAAAAAGAAATCAGCTCAGAAAGTTATGCGATTATTTTGGGGCACTACAAAGGAGTAGTTTTGAAAAACAATTTAATAAGACACAGGTTGGTCCAGAGGGTTAGTGTGAAGAAGTTTTAAGAAAACTGTCAAAAACATCAGGAAATTTGCACCAAGAAAAAAAATTACTTCATCACAAGGGTTGCCCTGTGAGCATTTCCTAGGGAAGTTGACCTCACCCTTTTGTCCTACTCTGATTTTTGCACCTTTAGATATTCTTCCTGTTCTTCTATCTCAAACAACACTGAAAAGGTCCATGATTTGAATTCTTCAAAGATACCAAATTTGGCATTTTGATGCTGTGTAAATTATAGTGTAGAATTCTTTGAGAAAGCATTAAAGAGATGGAAATATTTCCTTAAAATTGTGTAGACTCAGATGAAAGGTATATTAAGAAACATAAATTATATTTTGAAACTTCTCTTAAATATACTTTTCTATGAAGTTGTAAGAAAACTTTTTGTCTTACCCTCATATGTGATAGAATATTTTTACATTATTATGCTTTGTTATTGATGTGATATATACTTGGAGTGATATTTTTATCACTTCATTTTATGTAAATTTACACATCCATTAGTAGATAAGGTGAGTCGTTTTAATTTCAAAATCTAGAGTAAGGAAATATTTGTGCATTTCAAGTGTGGATTTTAGAAGTGCTATATTAAAAAATTAAAATTAAATTGTTTCCTATAATTAAATAATCTTCCAAAATGATAAAAACAATTAATGATTTACTATACACTCATGCTACAAATGAAGAGAGCTATATTTTTGTCTTAAAAAGTTTTTCCCCATCCACTTAAAGAAACCTGATTTTTGAAGGAAATAATAAATTGATGGATGAAGTATAGTGCCCTGTGAGAAGAGAGATGTTACTTATAATTCTATAAAATAGAATTGAAAAGCACTGAAATTTGTTGATTTTATAAAACAAGATTTTTAAAAATACCTATTGCACTCCGAAGTTTCTCTATTTTTGCTAGAATAAATCACAAAGCTCTGCCTAATATTTTTAATTTTCAAAATAAAAAAAATCTGAAAGTGTTGAAACTTCTGTTTAATCAATAAAACTTATCAGTTGCAAAGACAAATATGTTTATAGATAAATATCATTTGTAAATAAGTTTGAAAGATAATAGAAAAATTCTCTCAGGTTAAAATCTCTCTAAATTATTTCTACCAAAACTTGCCTCATATTCATAGTTTATATATAATATTGCTATGTAATTAGTCAGTAAGCTGGTCAACCCTGTTATCACCATATTTTTCACTCAATTTTCTTTCTATTTACATAAATTAATTTTCTTTTTGGGGGAAAATGTTATATGACCCTTATTATTTTGTATGTATATGCAAATCCAAATGTTCATACAATTTCTCCATCTTATACATAAAGTTTATATTGTGTACCTCTACCCTGGGAAATTTTTTCCTCATAGAATACATTCTCCTAAGACATAATTTTCATGGCGACACAGTACTTTAAAGTATTTTGAGGTTTATTCAGTTCTTGATGTTGGACCTGATAGGTCTGTTATTATTACAATTGTGCACATGACATAGGTCTAGGCAGTGCTTTGTTCTGTTTTACAAAGACTTGTGAATCTAAATTGACTTGATAGCACCCAATGACAATGACATCATTACAAATCTATCTACTATAAGACTTTGGAAATAGATGAGAACATTACAATGTATGTCATTCAGGTTTGAACGAGGACTGGAATAAGAGACAGAATACTGTAATGGAGAAGGGTTGGGTTTCAATCTCAATTTTAACCTTGAAATTTCATTTTCAGCAAAATTTATTGACACCATATTTCTCAAAAATGCAAAGTAGGAATATTTGACTTATAATTTAATGGACATCATTGTACTGTGACTAAAATCAATGGCTGTGTTTGTAGAAATGAACCACACAATTTGAGTTTTACAATAAAACAAAAGAATATATCTTTCGCAAGCAATTGTTCAATGTGAACAATCATTGTTTGATACCTTTCTGCCAAGACATAATGTGAGTACTGAGTATATGTCTATCTTTTAATGTTCTTTCTTTAAATAGAGTTGCCAGAGTTTTTAAGATTATTGTGTCCATTTTATTTAATCACAGGATGGCATGATATATAGATATCACAGTTTGGATGGTTTTAAGGCTCTAGACTTTAAATTACAGTACACTGTAGTTCCTTTCTCTCACGCAACTTTAATAATTTAAAGTACTGAGAATTTTAAAGACCTTTTTCATTGTGCACATATATGTAAACAAGTTTAACTATGTGACTAAAATCTCCCATGTTTCCTCTTTTATCCAAACTTGGTCTAGCACCATCTTTTAAGTTCTATACAGCATCCCATCATCCTTCAGCAGTGGTTCCATTTTTATTTCATGTTGATGTTAGGTACCTCTAAGTTAGTTTTTACTAGTAGCAACCCAATGTAAAGCAGAAGAACATACAGCCAGGTTCTCTGCCATCTTAACACTATACTGCACCTGAGTCCCGGGTTGCAGATGTGTCAGTCCATGTGGCAGAAAGTCTCTCTTGTTTCACTGGTCCTCTACCTTCACCAGCATGATGCCTTTTTCCAGATATTGATTTCTTCTGATGATATGTGCAATGTACTTGCAAAGAAATCTCCTCATCCCCTCTTTATGAAACATATGACTGTACTTCTTCCAAAAGAGGTTTGTTTGTTGTTATGGCAGTTCATTATACTGTCAAATTTCTTCTTCAACACCATAATTTAAATGTATTCATAAGTTTTATCTTCCATATTCACTTTCCTGCATTAGGTCATTGTTTTTGGCATCACTGCTCTCTGGTGGTGGGAGTAGGAGGCCCAGCCCCACTGCTGGAATTGAACGTCCATCCTAGTGGGCCCCAGTCTCGTGCACAACCACTGTGCTACCGGGGCTCAGCCCCATTCAGTGATTTTTGTTGCTGTTAGATATCATTGAGCATGTTCAACTCATAATGACCAGATGTACATCAGAGCAAACACAGCCCAATTGTATATCATCCTCACAATAATTCTTATGCTTGAACTTCATTTTGCAGCTGTCCTGTCAATCCCTCTTGCCGATGGCACTTCTCCTTTATGCTGCCCCTCTATTGTACCAAACATGATGTGTTTCTCCATGGTCTGCCCTCTCCTGACAACAGGTCCAAAGTGCATAAGATGAAGTATTACCATCCTTGACTCTAAGGAGGAATCTCATGGATTTCTTCTTGTAAGGCAGATTTGTTAGTTCTTTGAGGATAATACTTTCAGTATTACTCCCAATACTATAATTTCAATGTATCATTTTTTCTTTGGTCTCCCTTATTGACTGTTCAACTTTCACATATATAGGCGACAGTTGAAAATAGCATAGCTCAGTTCAGACGTTTCTGAGTCCTCAAAGTAGCATGCTTGTTTTTCAAAACTGTGAAGAGGTATTGTATAGGCGATTTATCAACGGAATGATTATTTTATCACTTTACTGCTCACTCCATGAATATTCCTTGTGGAATCCTAACAACTTCTCTCTTTCACCATTGATCATTAAGTTATCTATTGGTCAAGGTGTGAGGATTTTGATCTTCTTTACATTGATTTGTACAAAAGTCTGAAATCCTTGATATTTATCAAGTGCTTTAATCCGCCTCACTTTTAGCAAGCAACATTGTTGCATGATTCTTCATATAATTCATCCTCTCTTATTCTTTGCTTAGCACACAGATTGAATAAATATAATAAGATAAATTCTGTCACACACCTATCCTGATTTTAAACCCACAGGACTCCTTTGTTCTGTTTACCCACTTCCTCTTGATCCACATAGAGGACCTTCAGCAGCACAGTGAAGTTTTTTTTTCTTTTCCCAATTTAATCAACCTCTATGCTAAGTTAACAATCAAAGAAGATGGACTATATGAACAGAAATATGGCATCAGTCTTGGGGCAGGGCTTAAATGTAGCCTGCAGTATGTAGATGGCATGACTTGGTAAAAGCAAACGTCAAAGAGTTCAGCCTTCAGGAAGTATTTGAATGTAACATAAAGAAAACCCAAATCCTCATAACTGGAGCAATCATGACCAGAAGAACCACAAGAATTTCTGTTTTAGTTTGGATTCACTAGAGAAAAAAATGCATAGGCACTCATTTGTGTATAAGATAGAGCTTGCTTTAAAAAGAGTAATTCTGTTTTGAGAAAGCATGACTGTCCAGTCCAGATCAAGTCCATAAGCCCAATATTAGCTTATATGCCCAAACTCAGTCTATAAATTCTTCAGATTCATGCAAAACATGTAATCAATCCAACACAGTTAGATCACAGGCCTGCGGTTGGGAAGTCTTGTAGATCCTGGAGCAGTGAAAGCATTGGAGCACTGGCATGGGTCTCCACGCAGCGGCTCCAGTTCCAGGGCTCTGCCTCCACCATCAGAGCCACATTTGGTTTGTCCTCAGGAATGTGAGACGGAGGGAGTGTGTGTCCCGCCTCCAGGGAGAAAGGCAGGCGTTCTCAGAATGCTGAGGAGCTATCCATGCCCACACACAGGCATAATAGGCTATCACTTGATTGACAGGCTACACTCCACCCCTTCTGCTCAAGTTGACAGGAGATTATATAACTGCCACAGTATCATAAAATGGATATATCATTGAAGTTTTTGAGGATTTTGTTTTACTTGAATCCACAATTAATGTTCATGGAAGCAACATTCAAGAAATCAGACGTTTTTAAAAAAGAAACTACATCAAACATTGTATTTATTTGGGAAAATATGCTGCACAAGGCCCAAGATGTCACATTGAACATAACTATGTTACTGGCTCAAGTTATGGTATTTTCAAATGCTTCATATGTATGTGAAAATAATTTTTTAAGTACTGTAGAATCATTCATGCTTTCAAATGATGATGTTTGTCAAGAATATTGAAAATATCCCACACTGCCAGAAGAACAAAAGTAGAAATCTGGCTTGAAGGAGGTGCAGCAAGAACATTCCTTTGAAAAAAGGATGGCTAGACATCATATGATTTTATATATCAAGTACTGTGGGCATGTCCTCAGGGAAGATTAGTTCTTGAAAAAAAGCATAATGAGTGGTTTAAAAAAGGATGGGTGTTCAGTGAAAAAGAGGAAGACCTTTAAAGAGATGGATTGACCCAATTTCTACAACAATGAGCTCAACCAAAACAAAACTTTTGAGAATGGTGTTTTATGGAAGAGCATTTCCTTCTGTTGATCATAGGTTGCCTCAAGTAGCCCTAATTGGTTATATTCAACAACATAAATAATAATGAAAATCCAGATCTGTGACTTTTCTTAATGCTTTTAATAAATTCACTGTTTTTACATTTAAATCATCTTTATAGATCTAATTAAAATACAGTGCCCTGTAAGAATTTTGTGAAAGTGATCAGGACTTCAAGTACTTGCTGATATGGTCAACTTTTTCAGTTTTCACTATATATTATAGTTTAATATAAAGAAAACCAAAATCCTCACAACTTGACCACTGGGTTAAAAGGGGATAACTGGAGAAAAGTATGTAGTCAAAGATTTTGTCTTGCTTGCATACACAATTAATGTTCATCAAAGTTAAGAGATGAAATGACACATTCTTTTAGGTAAATGTATTACACAAGATCTGTTTAAAATATTATTGAACTAAAATTAATGTATCATATATTTTAATGGTTCAGCTTTAAGAAGGTCTTCACCAAAATAAACTGTGAAACATTTTCTTCAATATTGCAATCATTGCTGATGACACTTTATTTTTTCCAAATTCATCTTTTGTGTACCCTGGTAATTATTAACCCATTTATCACCTTCATAGGTCTGCTCATCAGACTCACTGATACAGAAAACCATATTCAGCAAAAACAAAAACCAAAAATTAATATTCCAGCAATAATGACCAACTTTTAAAAATTGACAAAAAGAAAGCAGATGATATTTTAAAAACTAGAATAAATTAAAAATGGTTTCAAAGGGAGATATAATGACAAATGTCATATATTGGTTTAATTGCAGTTGCTAAAATCAACCTTAAAATGGTAGTAGTCTCACATTAGGTCTCTTCTCCTAATTGTCAGTGAGGATGCACTGTGTACTTTGTCCACATTAGGGGTGTTACAAATGGATCTAGGAATTCTGCTATCTCCCATAGCATTATGCAGAGCAGTTGTTTATAGTTTAGGCCCTGCTACCATTCCCCCTTCTATGTTGAGATTTTAATACTTGCAACCAATTAAGCATAAATACTGCTATGCTTCATCTAATGGACTTAGCTGATTCCTCACATAGATGCTTGCTTGGTCTTAGAGAAGCAAGTAAGTCTTTAAGACCCCACGCACTATTTTTTTCCTGATCAATAAGAGCAGATTTCTTCCACACATATCTCTGTGGTATCTGTACATCCAGTGATCTCTTCATGAGGGCAAGTACCGAGAAGATCATGTCACAAGAACTGATGTATCTTATATTGGGACTATGGTCACATGAGAGCTCAAAGTTCATTAATATATCTGTACTTTACGTAATGTTTCAATTTCACTTTATAGATACCATTATAGTTTATTGCCGTATAAGAGAATTCATTGCCATGGGACTTATGTAGACCATCTTATAAGACTACAACACTTGTTACTGAATAATGCTTGGTCGACTAGCATATGCCACCAAAATGCAGAGAATATGAAAACAGAAAGTATATATATTTGTCTCAGGTTACCATTCATTGGGCATGCTCAAGGCAATAAGGCCCAAAGTCAAACAATCACCAATTCTCTAAATTTTGGAGGGTGATCATCTGCAAAGATGCTCCTTTGAAGTCTAAAATTGCCTAACTTATACCACAGTGTTTTTAATCACTTCATATTTTTTAAAAGTAGGACATTAAATAAGGATGGTTAGAGAAGAATTGGTCCATTTTCATTATAGTGCTTGGGAGAATATGGAAAATACCATGGACTTCCAAAAGAACAAACATATATGTCTTAGAAAAAGTATAGCTAGAATTTCTCTTTAGCATCAAGGATAGCAAGACTTCACCTCATGTGTTTTAGACATTCCAGAAGAAACTAGTCTCTGAAGAAGTATATCATGCTTTATAAGGCAGAGGGACAGTGAATCAGAGCAAAATCCTCCAAAAGAAAGAGGGACACAGGAGTACAATGGACTCAAACGCAATCATTACAAGGATGATGCCGGCAGTGTTTCTTTTGTTATAAAAGGGTCATTATAAGTTAGAACCCACTTTACTGCACCTACCAACAAATAGCAAGTATTTGTGACAATTTATTATGCATATGCATATATACATCATAATATATGTGTATGTGGATATTTGTAAATACACACATATGACTAATCAGGTGCAGTGATACTGTAGGATTGAAATTGAGTTGTTAATGGCAAAGTCTGCTGATCAAATGCATCAGTTGATTAGAGAGTGAAAGAAGAGATTATTCGGTCCCTTAAAGATTTATTTCCAGTGCTTGGTTCAGCGACACCTATACAAAAATTGGCATAATACACAGAAGATTAGCATGGCCATGCACAAGGTTAACATGCAAACTCATGAAGTAGTTTGTACTTTTTGCATTGATTTTCCCACCTGCTTTCTGGTGACTTAGAGGTCAGTTGCATTCATGTACCCATTTCACTCTTGTTGTCTGATTATCAAAGCTTATATTTTGCTCTATTCACATTTGCATTATAGCCAATGGTTAGGGAGAGACTTTAGAAAATATTTTATTTCTGGCCAATCATGAAACTAACTATGGCTTAATTGTTGAGGGTATCAAATTTTATTTAAAGCTAAATATATGAATTTTATATCGAAAGTGCAACACTAACAACATATCAAAATCTTTAAACAAGAAGGGAAAGCTTTTCTATTTTCTATCAAGATGCCTCAATTTATTTTATAAATTTGTACATTTTTCCTGTTATATTTTATACATTATTTGGACTTAAATACAAAATAAAACTAGTAGTACAAAAGAGGATAATGTTGCCTCTTGTACTTCTCTCATTGTCTATGGAACAAAAGTATTTCCTAGAAAGAAGGAGTAAGCAGCATTAGAAAGGATGAGGGATAAAACAGGGGCAATCACAATAGACCCTAATGAGATTTAAAGGGTAATCACAAAGTATTGTAAAAATCTGTATTCTATTGAATGTGGAAGACATGGGCAACACTTGAAAATGCAATCACTCCCTATATTATCCCAGATAGAGGTCAAGTACCTCAACAAACCAATAGCAAAAGGGAAAAGATATAGGCTTATAAAGAAGCTACAACCAAAATAAACCTACTAAACCAGATGGATTTGCAGGAGAATTCTACCAAGTATTCAGGGAATAGTTGGCACTGATCCTACACTAATTATTTCAGAGCATAGAAAAGGATGGCAAACTCCCAAACCCATTCTATTGAGTCATTATAACTGTGATACCCAAACAGGGCAAGGATCCACTAGGAATAGCAAACTATAGACTGATATCTCTAATGAACATAGAAGCAAAAACCCATACAAATTTTGGCCAACAGAATACAAAAGTATATAAAGTATACAGTATACAGTATAAAGAATACAAAGTATTCACCATGATCAGGTAAGATTAATCCCAGGGTTGCAGGGATGGTTTAACATACAGAAATCTTATCAATATCATGCACTACATTGAAAAGAGAAAGTGTAAGAATCACACTTGATAGATGCAGAAAAAGCAATTCACTACATCCAACACTCATTCCTTATTAGAACATTCAAGAAGTTAAGAATAAAAGGGAAATTGCTTGCGGTAACACAAGCTAACACAAGTTAACACAGTACTGGAGATCCTAGCTAAATATATAAGATAGCAGGAGAGAATTAAAAGTATTCAAATCAGAGAGGAGGAGGTGAAACTATCACTATTTGCAGATGGCATGATTCTATTACTTTAAAATCCCCAAAGCTACAGCACAGGAGCATTGGCACTGATAGAGGACTATAGAAGAGTGGCAGGATACAAGATCAACAAACAGAAGTCTTGATTTGATGTAAACTTTGGAAAATGCCATGAAAGAAGAGAATAAGAAGGCTTGATCTTCACAATAGCCAAGAAAAAATTAAAATATCTGGGGATATATTAACTTAAAAAACAAATGACTTATGCAAGGATAACTATAAGATCCTACTACAAAAAACCAAATGTGAACTCCACAAATAGAAGAGTACTCCATGGTCATGGATTAGAAGATTCAATATAGTAAATATGTCCATCTTACTCAAGACATCATATAAGTTTAACACTATCCTGAATCAAATACCAAAAGCTTTCTTCAAAGAACTGGAAAAACTAACCACCAATATTATAGAGAGAGGATAAAAGCTGAGAATTAGCAGAGAACTCTGCAAGAAGCAGAACAAAGTCAGAGGGCTTGCTTTATCTGACTTTAACACTTACCACACAGACATAGTGGTCAAAACAACGTGTCAACTGATATAATGACAAATATTCAGGACAATGAAAAGGAATAGGATACCCATAAATAAAACTATTACCATATAGACAATGATTTGGACCAGGGTCCAATTAGAATCAAGTGGGAGGCAAATGCCCACTTCAACAAGTGGTGGTAGGAGAAATAGATATCCTTCTGTAGAAAAAAAACAAAAAACCCAAAAAGATATATACATCACCCCATGCAAAAGAACAAGGTCAAGGTGATTCACAGACCTAGAAATAAAACCCCAAGCTATCAGGACAAATATAAGAACTTTGACTCTAGGAATACGTAGGCTATCTGCAATAGGGATGGATACATGAACAGGTGGACTTGAAATCAGGAAGTAGGATATACTAAGGATAAAACATCTGTGTGTATTGAATGATTTCACCAAGAGGGTAGGAAAAGAATGCACTGATTGTGAAAGGCTTTTTAGCAGTGACACTACAGACAAAGGGCTTTTTATTAAAATCTATACTATCCCACTAACCTGTAACAAAAGAGGAAAATAGGTAACTCATGAGGAAGTTGGCAAAAGACCTGAACAGAAATTTCACTTGGAATGAGACCCAAGAGGCCACAGACATATGAGAAATGTTCCCAACCATTAGCCATCTGAGATATACAAACTACACAACAATAAGATGCCATCTAACTCCCTTGAGGTGATCCCAAATCAGAGCAACAAATGTTAGAGGGGATGTGGTGAGATAGGAACTCTCCTTCACTGCTGGTGGTCATGTAGACATGTACAGTGTCTGTGGAAAGCAATTTGGGGATATTTAAAGCAAATGGAAATGAAGCTACCTTCTGAACCAGCTATCTTTCTACTGGGCATATACCTAGATGTGGTAAAAAAAAATAGACCACTTCAGTATTTATTGTAATGTAATTCACAATCACAAAGAATTGAAAATTACCTAAATTTCTATTGATATTCCAGTTAATTAGGCACATACACACAATGGAATGCCATGCATCACTAAACAGCACTGATGATCACATAAAACATTTCCTTTCAGAGGAAGAGTTGAGGAAATTCTCCTAAACAAAGTTAGCCAATCACAAAAGAATACTTACAACATGAGTTCACTTTGGTAAGTATAATCAGCACAGTAGGTATAAAAGAAAAATCACTTTTCTCCCACTATATAGGTTGAGGTAAAAGCAATCAGGAGGAGGTTGGACCAAACCCAAGGAGGTACATGTTATTCCAACACAAAGAAGGGGAAAAGTGGGAAGGGAGAAGTATAAAAGGAGGAAGGGAGGCAAAGGATGGCATAGGAAAGCAAAGCATTAACCCATGCAGGGAGAGAGTATTATTTATATCTCCACAGAATTGTGAGTGGCTATGCAGATCCCATCGTGACACACCAAACCTTGAGGACAATGTAAGCACACTGAGAAATGCATGAAAAGATTGGGCTACAAGACTGGCTACAATCAGAGCCAAACTGATCCCTCTCCCTAGAGGCATGTGCTACGGAGAACAACACTAAATCTTCTGGTTGGGTAGATGGGCCAACATCACACACACACACACACACACACACACACATACACACCAAGAAAAAGAAAGGGACAGATCCCACATTGGTATACCACACACACAGCTGCTAAGGCACCAAGATGACTGTAGGTCCAAGAGGAGCTCAAGACATGATATTCCCTCACTGGATCATACTGGGACAGCGGACAATACTGGGGATGCATAGCAGATCAGCAACAAGTGTAAAGTTATGCCACAAAGCCCCTGAAAATTCTCCCAAATGATCTTGAGACTAGGAGGGGCAGCTCCCAGTATTCCCCCAGGATGAGCGGGAAGACAGTCATAAAGGTCAGCAGACAGACCTGGAATTATGTATGTTGGGTTTTTTTTCTTTCTATCTATCTTTTGTTTTCTTTTTGTTTGGTCTCTGTTAACCTTGGGTTGTCTACTTATATGAGATAGGCATGAAAAGCAAACTTGAGGAGAAAGCAATGGGACCAATGGTCTCCAAGGGACTTGGAAAAGCAGGAGATGGCAGATGGGAGAAGTCAGCAAACAACACCATAGACAGGAGAGTAACTAGGGAATTAAAATCAACAACAAAGAGGACATAGATATTCTGGGAGTGTTGGAACAATAACAATCTAGACTAGAGAAATTACTAATAGGTGGAAGTAGGTCAAGGGTGATTGTGGACAAGGAGAAAGGTTAAAGGAAACAGAAGGATTATCTAGGAAGCAGGCTATGGATATAGGTTACTATATATGTAAATACATTAGTTCATAATTAGAGGCATTTGGCCTATGTACATATATTTATATAGCATACCTGAGGTAGCAGACAGATTTAGGCCTCTGATCATCCCCCTGTCAATGCAATAAGACTTGCTTCTAGCATCCTGGAATTCTGTGATGCTCTACCTCCCAACACAATCACTGAAGACCAAATGGTTGCATAACTAAATGTGGTGAAGAAAGTGAATGCTGACAGGCTATCAAAAGATATAGCATCTAGGGTCATAAAGGCTTGAAAATAAACAAGTAACCATTTAGCTGGGAAGCAACAAGCCCACATGAAGGAAGTGCACAAACAGTTTCAGTTTGTGAAACAGTTTCAAATTGTTCCAGACTTGTGTTCTCTGGAAGCCAGGAAAGTAACTTGAAAATTAAGTACTCCAAACTTTCTTAGAGTTGCCACTTAAGGAGATGTTCAGAGCAAAAGGAGGAGGCAGGTCAGACATTACAGGAAGATCATGAGCTGTTGCCAGGACCAGGTAACAGACATCAGAAAACCCTAACAAACCAACCAAACAACCAACCAAACAACCATACAAGCAAACAAACAAACAAATAAACAAAGCATACGGTTGAGAAGGAGGGGGGTCAGGACAGAGACGCAAAGCCCACCTGTCAACAATGGGGTATCCTCCCACAGGTGAGGGATGACTCACTCAGAATGTAGTAAAGCACTGGTGAAACATGCAATATTCCTCTGGTTCCTTGGAGACTTCCTCACCTCGCCCCCCCACAGCCACCCGCCATCATGACCGCACTGTGGGATAGACAGGAACTTGTGCGTAGGTACAACTAAGAGATCAGAGCTCACAACACATGGAATCCAGGAACAGAAATGGGAGCAAGGATGACAGAAGGGTAGGGGTAAGGAAGGGAGAGGAGGGGGGACTGATCTCAAGATGATGGATACATGGCCACATACTCCCTACTTCAGGGGGATGAGCAACAGAACTAACTGGGAAAGTGGTCAGTATATGATATAATAATAACTTATAATTTATCAAGGGGTTATGATGCTGGGGGAAAGGGGGAGGGAAAGTGAGAAGCAGACACCAAGGGTTCAATAGAAAGTAAATGTCTACAAAATGATGATGTCAACATATGTACAAATATGCTTGATGCAATTGATGTTTGGTTTGTTTTAGAGCCGTAAGAGCCCGTAATAATATGATACTTAAATTTTAAAAATTGTGAAGAGATTTATTTTTTGGAACACCTGTATCAATCAGATTCAAGTAGATGGCTACGGATTTGGCTTTTGGTGTATGTATCTCTTTGTCTCTGAATTGGTTTTTATCTACGTGTTATTTATTTGCTTATTTAGCTGCCTTCTAATTGACTTTCTACATGTTTTAATGTCTTTAATTAACCTCTTATCTATATAATTATCCTGGCTTTCTTTTCTTAACTATTTAAGTGGTAATAATAAGTACTTAATGTGCAGATGTCTATATTCTATTATTATAAGAAATAAGTTAAGGGAATGTTATCATGTTCACTTATTTATTTAAATACTAAAACTAGTTACTTGTAAATTTACAATATTAAGCAAAGGGACTACATGTCAATTTATTTTATTGCAATTATATCTTTTGAATTTGAAATGCAGTATCATACATAATTTGATAGATCCAGAGAAAATTTAATGCTAAACATTGTAGAACCAATTAGAAGATATATGTATACCTATAAAGAATATATTATATAATTTTAAATGATTTTATGTATTTTAGCATTCAAGACTAGTATTTATTTGTTTAGTATGCACAGTAGGAAACATTATCTATTAACTTATAAACTTATAAAAATGCAGAAATACAGCAAACCAATTATCTTAATCATATTAAGTAATTATATAAACTAAGATATTTCACAGTCTAAAAGACTATATAATGAAAAACAAGCAACATAGAAATAGGATATCCGTTCTATAGTTTATTAAATTGATGAACTAACATCTATTTATTATTTTGCTCCATTTTTTAACAAAAAGTTAAATATGACGTTTATAGTTAATTATAGTTTGTTTTGTTGAACGAATTCCCATGAATATACATAAGCTTGAATGTCCCATTATGGTTTAATTATAAAGTCATTAGAAGCAGGAAATTACTAATTAAATCAGTTATGAAAATGGTAGATCATCTGAAAAGCCACTCTGATTACACTATCATTTTAGAAAGTGTGATTCCTATTGGCTTTGGAGATTTTATACAATGTACATTTTTAATTTAGCTATCATTTAATTGAGGAAAGCCAAATAGCATCTCTAAGTGTGAAAGTGTTTTTTGTGGAATTTGAACTTGAATTTTTTGTTAAATATATTATTTGAAATCAGCAATTCCAATATCTTAGCTATTTTCCATTATCTGGATTTTTTTGAAGCCGAACTTCTACATTTCCTTTTCAGGTATCCTTTAATAAAAAATATATATACATTTAGTTTTTCAATTTTCATAAGTATGGCTGCTAAATAACATGAACTGGAAGGTTTTCTCAACAACTACCAGAGAAATCTTACCAATAGGAAAGAGTTGTGCTCTCTAGAAGCCAGAAAAATAACTGGAAAGGTAAGTACCCCAAACTTTCTTAAATTGAAATGTATGGAGATGTTTGGAGTAAAATGAGAAGGCAGG
This sequence comes from Nesogale talazaci, assembly GCA_004026705.1. NCBI lineage: Eukaryota > Metazoa > Chordata > Mammalia > Afrosoricida > Tenrecidae > Nesogale > Nesogale talazaci. The sequence goes on along the minus strand of PVJH01012875.1, from coordinate 20,450 downwards.
TCAGACACCCATAGGAAGACAACCCGTTGTTTGTGACTGATTGCTCTTCAAACTGACCAGCAGCCTAGCCATGCCCTGCTTCAAAAATACACCAGTGAACCCTCTGTGAACCCTTCAAAGAGAACCCCAGTACCTGCCCCTGCTCCAACTAAACAGTCACTCCTCATGCTGTCCTAAGATGACATTAAGCAGGTGGCCATTTTAAAACTGATTGTAGTGATGAGTGCACAACTCTTTTAAATATATTGAGATCATTTAATTGCAGAATGTGTGAATTATATGTCTCTAAAACTGTTAAAGCTTTAAAACTTGCTCAGATATAATGATAGCTATGAAATTATAATCATTCCAATAAGCAAATATCGATAACAATTTTAAGTAAAACATTCAAAGTATAGTGGAACCTTTTGCTATTATTCTCATGATATAACCAGATCATAGAGTAGAGAGATTTTTATTCTGCTATGTAAATGGATATTATAGTAATGGATGATATTAGTGATTCATACTTTTGAAATTCTGTAAATTATATTTGATGAAAAACAATTTAGTTTTTATTAATTCTTGGCTTTTAATAATAGGTTATACTATTAGCTGCATCTTCTATTATTCATATTGTTGAAAGCCATTGTTTCATCTAAGTAGATGTGTAACACTGGGATACTAGAGACCAGAGAATAGTTTGAGATCCACTAGTTTCTCTGTGAGAAAAGAATGAGGCTGTCCCATAAAGATTGACCATCTAGGACATCTTATTTAGGGTAGCCAGGTGTCAGAATGTACATAATGGAAGTTGTTCTTGTTGCTGGTGGTAAATATATGTGTCAATCTGTGTGTATATATGTGTGTTTATGTTCAGGTGTGATGAATTATATTCAGATATCAGAGGCTTGCAAGATATTTCATCAAATCAAGAAAGGGACATTTATTCATGAAATTTGTTTCAGAAACAACTACATTGTGCAAGATATTCTAAAGAGAAATGAATATTCCCCATTCTCTGTTTTACAGAAAGTGTTACTTTTTTTTTAATTGATACTTCTTATAGGGTAAAAGAAGTAATATGTTATGGGTACACTCATAGACATGCATCAGTGTAAGTTAAAAATTATTGAACTGTATTTTCATTCTATGCTTACATAGGTTTATTTTCAATAGAATATATTAAAGTGTGCATCCATACTTAGTGGCTTGCTGCAGACAAGTTCTCTCAGTCAGCAATGCATTTATCCTAGTCTCATTAAAGTACTTTCCCAAAAGAGCTCCAATCAGAGCTGTAACTTTCGGCAAAACTACCAGAAGAGTTAACTTCAAAACAGAGAAGTTAATTAAAAGGATTATGGTAAGTCACTTTTTTAAGAGTTCAAATAGAAAAGTGTTTAAATATGTTTCTAAAGGACATAGAATGTTCAAGGAGTTTTTTAAAGAATGGTTAAAATGGAATTAGTGAGTAACGTTGTTTTTAGGAATTATTTCCATAATGAAAACTTATTTTAGGGTAGTGAGGGCTATGATGCAATATTTTATAGTGATACTTGTTGACTTATGTGTTTCTCTATGTGCTTGTATATACAGGTATGGAAAAAAGTCTTGTTGCATCTCAGTGTTTGTGAATGTGTGTATATTGCAGTATCTCTCTATTGCTCTCCCCTGTTACAGGTGGCATAGCAGTAAAAAGGATGTTTAAATGCAGCTGCACATAAACATTTAATAGAGCTTTAACAATTTATAGAAAATATCATTATATTTTAATATAATTTCCCCACAACTTTTAAAATTATTCTTGTATATATGTATGTATACACACACACACATATATATATGTGTGTGTGTGTGTGTGTGTGTGTGTGTGTATATATATATATATATATATATATATATATATATATATATATATGGCATCATGGTGCTGTTGAGTAGACATAAGACTAAGTGCAAATGCCACCAAATGTTCTGCCATAGAAGAGTTTTCCACTCCCATAAAAATTCGCAGTCTAGAAAACCCTACATATACCTGCAATTGGTTACAGTTGACTTGATAAATACGAATTTAGGGGTGATATTCAACCTGTCAATTAAGTTAATTTGATGATGCCTCCCTGGGCCTGAGGCATTTTCACCAGGAGGGCCCTGGAAACCTGCCTTTCTCTCTCTCTCTCCCTCTCTGCCTTCACCTTCTTGCTATCCGACTTGCTAGAGTCACTGTCATTGGATCCACAGGACTTTGCACTCATAGGCCTATGAGCTTTCTGCATTCGGAATCATTGCATGTGCCTGTGAGTGTATGAAGAGGGACTTCAGGACTTGAGTCGGGCTGGGCTGCAATGTTTTCTTGTTATACCAAAGTTCCTTCATACACATCAATGAGTGTCACTGGATTTATTTCTATAGTCAACCAAGCCTAGCACCATAGCAAAGAAGTATGCTGACATGGGAGAAATGGTTGCCATTGGAGTATTATCTATTCTGAATGAAGATTGAAAGAAGGAACCATCTGACCTCAGACATGTTACTAGAGGGAAGGCAGAGGAGGTCAGATATGATCCTCTCCTCTGCATCATGTTTGCAATTAGTAAATGCTGTTTCCCTATATTTAATCCAATTTCTCATTTGGAAATAAAAATATGTGTGGAAATAACGAAATGTAGCATAAGAGGTACACACACACACATACACCACACCACATACAACCAAGCCATTCTGACAAATATCAATGGCCAAACTAAAGAAGAACACAGAACAAAAAAGAAAACAGCAAATACTAATGAGAGTAAACAGCAGACACTTGTACCCTAGTTCACTGTTGGCGGGCCTTCAAAATACCTCAGTCCCTATGGAAAATGGTATCATATATTTTTAAAGTGTTACACATAGAAATTCCATATGATTTAAAGACTGTCGCCACATGGTACCAAGATGTCCCTACAATGTACCAGTGTGAGATGAATATTTCTATTACATTTTATTTAATTTATCATAAATATTTTGAAGACTCTTTACATATGCCAAATAAGTAAACACCATGCCATGAATTGATATATGCACACTGTTTTATTTGTTTGTTTGTTTGCTTGTTTTTTGGGGGCATCATTGCCCTCAGGTGGTGGGAGTAGGAGGCCCAGCCTTTGGTCCGTGAAGCTGGAATCAAACCTCCATCCCAGGGGGCCGTAGTGCTGCGCACAACCCCTATGCCACTAGAGTTCAGCCTGCACACTATTTTTATAGCATCACTATTTACAATATCAAAAAATACTATACCCATTGAAAGATTAACAGTGAAGCATATAATGGAATACTAAGAAACATTAAATAACAATGAACCTTCTAACAATATCATGATGTGAATGAACCTGGAAGATATTATGGTGAGTGAAAAATTTTACAGAGAAAGAACCATAGTGTTGTCAGGGAGAGGAGAGGATGTGGGGGTGCAAATCTCGAACTATAGCATAGTATATGTTCAATTTGATGAAGGCAAAGATAATTCACAATAGTGAAGGTCCATGAAAAGAAGAACTGTGAGTAGACCAAAAGAGTTAAAAACAGCAATGGTAAGTATTTATCTACCAATAAAACTGTAGTAATAATCTATGTGGAATAATCTATGAGTCGATACAAATGCCCTGATAGTGTTGTAGTAAAGTGTTGGACTGAGATCTGTATAGTCGGCGGTTCAGCTCTGAGAGAAAGATGAGCCTTTTTACTCCTTAAAGAGTTATAGTCATGGAAACTCACCGGGCACTTCTACCCTGTCACTCAGAGTTGTCATCAACTTGATGTCATGTTGGTGTTTTTGTTTATGTGTGGATACAGAGTTTGAGATGCATTCTGAACAGGTGGAGGAAGGAAAAAATGTGAATGTGTTTTTATTTGCATCCAAACACCTTGAATGATGGAGTTCTTGAAGAGGATTGAAAGTACTGTAGACTGTCAAAGTAACATGCAAACCTATCTTGAAAGACTATCCATCAGAATGCTCCATAGAAAGGTGGACAGTGATATTTCATCTCATCGGCAATGAGCATGTTATTAGGAGGATACCATGTTTCACGGTAAAGTAGGATGTTAGAGATAAACACTTTCCACCACATAGATTGAAACAGTGGCTGAAGCAATCGGGTTAAACCACAGCACTTGTGAACATGGCAGAAGATCGGGCAGTGTTTCATTCTGTTGGACATAGGTAAACCACGAGTCAGAACCGACTCAATGATATTTAACAACAAACACTGTGAGAAAATAATTTTCTTGGAAGTGCTTCAAGACTGTCATTTCAGGGAACATGCAGGTCAGGAGGAATAAAGTAATCCATAAAGAAGATAGTCCACATGTTACTTTGGTAAGTACTGACTAGACATAAACCTGTGAGTGATCATGTAAGGGGTAAACTATCTTCTGTCTCTCCTCATCTGACAAAAGAAAAGGAGTCAATTATTCATGGAAATAATTACTCCAAAAGACTAATGGACTATATAAACTTCAGCCTCCATATATTTGATATTCCTCACAAGTGCCTCCCTGTAACTGCCAACTTATCTAATAAGGAATTGTATTAGAAGACCCTGGAATAGGAGAAAATGGAAATGGGAGAAAATGGAAAAAACTCTAAAAATCATCAAAAGTGACCAGGATCACCTGTCTGATAGAAACTGATGGGGTTCCAAAGACTAAGGTCCTTAGTCACTCTTCAAAGTCAAATTGATCTGTGAGGCAACATTAGACGACCTTGCACACATGTGGGAGCTCTGATAGCCCACTGGTTAACAGCTAAAGCTACTGTCTGGTTGACTTTCAGCAGAGAGAGAAATAGAGAATGATAGCACGAAGAAAGCAGGTGCGAATGTGCTCTTCAGTGCAGTCTCCCATTCTGGAAGAAGCGGACTGCATTTTCCAGAGAAAAATTCTTGAGATAATAAGAAATAGGGCCAATGAGAGCTGCAATTGAGAAACATAGGGAAGAAGTGGAATGAACATTGGTTACATAGGAATTACATAGGAATTTCAGTCACTGGCATTCAACAAAACGTTTAGCATTTAAAAATGGAAAAGAGATTTACTCTGTAACCATTCACACAAATCACTATGAAAAATCTCATATAATAAGAAATTTAGTAGGACTTTTGATAACTTTTTCATTTTCCCTATGGGAAACCAATTAAATAGCTAAATGGATGGAAAGCTTAAAAGAGTAAGAGAATTATAATAACAACATTAGATTTTGTTGTTATGTAAATAGTGATTTTCAAAAATCTAAATTACATTTTAAATATTTAGATTTCTTCTTTTGGAAAAAGTGTTTCCAAATCTACATCAGTTCAGATTGTTGTGACATTACCTTACGTGCCAACTTGGGTAGAATGTGATGACCTGCTGGTTGATCACACACTTCTCAATATGGTGCTGTTAAGGTCTTCTATAGATTTGCTTAAGAGTGACGTCCGACCTCTAAGTAAAGGGTATAGTCCGTCAATGGAACTCCTTCATTCAATGGGTTGTGGGTCTGTAAATTGGTTTAATCTAAGAGCTGATTGGTGGATTAAAATTCACTCTTTAGGTGATTTTAAACAAACCTTTGTTTACTTGACTTAAAGCTACTCTACCTCTAAAGATCAAGAATAATTTAAAATATGTTCTCATCAAGATGAGACTAGTTCACAATATAAATTTCTTCAATCCACTATTTTTTACTGTTTTACACAAATGTCCACTAACTGAAGTAAACAAAACAACCTATTTATGAGAGATTAAGTACTCTCACTGGGCCCTTCCAACCTGGGATCCAAGTATCTTAAGAATATTTGTAGCATATAAATTCGCTTCTAGTAGTACCCATTATAATCCATGGTCTAAACAGTAGAAGTTTCATGGAATTCTGAATTAATAATTAATCTGCCTTAACAAAATTTTCCTCATTGTTCTGGCTAGGAAACTCTGATGGTCCCGTGGTTCAGTGCTTAATTGCTAATCAAAATCATTGAGTTGAAATCCATCAATTGCACTACATTGGCAACAAGTGGAAATCTGCCCTCATAAAAAGGAAAGGAAATCCAAGATGTGATCCTATACTCTCTTACAAGATCCTTATAAATTGGAATCAATTTAATGGCCCATGATCACAAGTCCTGGTAAAATGTGTGTTCTCTAGACCCTCCAATATTGGTTGAAAAAAAATCTACTTTAACATTACAATGTCTCTAATAATTTGCGTTATGTTAATTTATACTAAGATATTTATGCATTTAAGTTTATTTAATCTAGGCCATAGTTCAATCTATGCTTTAGACTATGACCTAAGATTCTGAACTCTTTTAAATGCCTCAAACTGAGAAATTGAGACAAAAATCTATGCCTTCTAAATGCTGACACCTATTTATTTTCCTTAAGTTATTTTTATATTCCATCATTATCCTATAATATCTATTATAACACATATATCTCAAATGCCTGTCTAATTTTATTGTGAAAATATTCAGTTATTTTTCATGGGGCATATTTGATACCTTCTTTCCTGGAATGGTGGGCTACTGAGTCATTATGGATCTAGAATTTATAACTGAAATTGTAGAATAATCCATATATCTTGTAAGTTTCTATAACCAAACTCACTGCCATTGTGTTGATTCTGTCTCAGTGAAAGCTCTTCAGTCCAAACTGGAAACATGCTTTGTCTGACAAAATAGGCTCACTCAGCAGAATGTAAAGTTCATTCTACCAGTTTCACGAGAATCAGTTGAGAGTTCATGCCAAATTTTAGGATTTAATTTCTTCCAAAACTATGATTTAATTCTAACTCTTTATTGATAGGAATACAATTTGTGTTTAATTCTGTTATTTGTTGACATTCACATATTTCAAGAGTTAGCATATGAGCAAGAACCGATATTGCAAATGGAAGAAATCTGAGGTACACTAAAGCCATAAGCAATGAAACAAAACTACAGAAGTCTACAAAATGACAAATTAAATATTTCAATAAGCTTATGAAGTACTAAAGCATTCACAAATCTATATCAAGAATTTGAAAAAGAGCAACCATCATGTTTGCTCCTAAAGAAAAGTGACCAAGCAAAATTTATCAAGTAAACAAGAAATTATGAAATAAAAGAGTTAATGAAAAGTCTTAAATAATGATTCAAAAAGACAAAATATAATAAAAAGTTCATGAACCTGGTTATAGAAAACCATTAGGGAAAATATACTTAACACTCCTCAAACTCAAAGATCTGAAAAAAAAAATAACAAGCCTCTACTTTCAGTATTGAAGAATTCTATTTGCAAAATATTAACACCTTAAGAATTATTAAAAGAAAGTGGAAAAAATTGAATCATTGCACCCAAAATGATAGACACTAAGCCATTTCAGGAGATAGCATACAATCAAAAATTGACTATATTGAAGGGAAAAAATAAAAGTTACACTAGAGACATTGGTGTAAAACAAGGAGCCAGATGTTGATAAAATAGAATTTGATATTACAAAGTATTTCAATACTGAAAGATCTTATTTGTGTATACTCGGTTATTTGGTATCTTACCAGCCAATAGGAAGAGATCCACTTTGGGGGAAGATCATATGATCTGGAGTTAACTGGCCATAAATACAAAATGAGAATTTTAGAATAGTTAAGTGAATGTTTAGCACCATGTCCTTTTTATTACAATACAACTTTCTGATCCCTTCTACATAAATCTGAACAAACAAAACAAAATTCATTGATATGAAATTATTTGGTGCACCAAAAATGATGACTGTGAACTCAGTGCCTGAATGAAAATCAGAGATGCTAAATTCTCCCCATTCTTTAGTTTGCAAAAGAATTCGTGACCTGCTGGGGTAAGAGACAGAACTTATCAATTAATATCACTATTATTATGTACTAGAAATTTTTTCTGAAGATAATTTAAAATTGACATAGAACTGCCATTGATGCAAAGGAGGAATAATCTTAATAATAGCACATGAATCTTGGCTGAAAGAATATGGGAGAAAAATTTTCCAATTTTTTTACTATGATAAGCCTTTAACTTAGAATATTGTAACTAATTATGGATAACATTTTGAAGTACGTGCATTCTAGAATGTTCAGTACAAGGACTAAGAATTAATTATTGAAACAGAATAAGAGCACACCATATTGTTAAAATCAAGAAATGCATGCCCGAGAGTTGTATCCTCACACCATACAAATTCACTGTGTATGCTGAGCAAAAATCTGGAAGTTGGGCTGCATGCAGAAGAACAAAGGAACAGTGTCAGGATTGGAGAAAGTCTTTTTCCTGTGACATGCAGATAACAAAACTTACTTAAAATAAAGAGCATTTGAAGCAATTATGAATAAAGATCAAAGACTACAGTTTGTATATGAATTATACCTCAACATAAGGAAAAAAAATAATCACATTGTCAATAATCAATATTAATACAAATGCACAAATTACTGAAATGAGGATTTTCTGTTACTTTGTTTCATAATCAGCACCAATTGAAATGATATTTAAAAAATTAGAGGCCATGCTGGATTGTTTCAAAAAAGCTCTTCAATGTCTTATAAAATGTAAATATTGTTTGCATAGATGATCTGTGCCTGTCCAAGGCATGTTTTTTAAAACTTATTTTTGTTTGTTTGTTTTTTGTTTTTTGGGCATCACTTTCCTCTGGTGGTCGTGGGAGTTACCCAGCGCTGCTCCCGAGAGCTGCTGCTGTGTTTGAACCCACCAAGCCCGCGGGTCGCAGTCCCGCACTCAACCACTTACGCCACCGGGGCTCAGCCCAAAACTTCTTATATGTATGGAAAAAATGAACAATTGATAAGGAAAAACAAAGGGAAATTGATGTCATTGTCTTAGAGTGTTGGCAAAGAATATAATTTTTTAGAATAATAAATATGTGTTAGATGAATTATAGAAAGAATACTCTGTAGGAAGAAGGTTTGTGACATTTTATCTCATATACTTTGTACCTATTGTCAGGAGGGACAATGCCATTTAGAAATACGTGAATTTTTGTAATTTAATTGACCTGTAAAGAAACAAACAAAAACCTTAATGGAATGAATTAACACAGTGAATGTTCAGTGAATGTAATAGACTCAAACATAGCAATTGTTATAAGAATAGCGCAGAAGTAGGTAGTATTTCATTCTATTATACATAGGATAGTGATGAATAAACAACTCAGTAATGTCTAACAACAATATTAATTATTAATATCTGATTTTATAGGAATCCTTATGATATTGACATATAGATTTCATTCTGTATGATTTCAATATTTTTGAAATTGTTTAAATATTTTCATTACCCTGAAATAGCAACTGTGTGCTTTCTCATTGTGGTATAAAATGTGTTACATTCATCTGTTATACCTGTTGCATAAGTATTTGCCTGACACCAAAGTTAGCAGTTCAGAACCAGAAGCTGCTCCATAGAAGAAAGGTGAGGCTTTAGGTGCCTGTAACAATTTAAAGCTTTGGAAACCATACATAGGTTTGCAGTACACCAGACTTGATTCCATGTCAGTGAGCTATTTGGTGTTTTACTTGTTCAATGCTATGGAGTGTTTCATATTATCATCTCTGTGTTTTGAGTAATGCATTGTATCCCAGTGAATGTATATACTTTTACTCTTTCTTCACGGATGGTTATTTGGGATCTTTCCAGGTTCTTATACTGAGATCTTCGCTACAATGAATATAGGAGAGCACATGTCTGCTTGTGTTGTGTCTCTTACTTTTTTGGAGTATAAAATTAGAAAAGATATGTTTATGGAGCAAGGTATTCCTATTCCAGTTGTTTTAGGAATGGCCATATCACCTTCCACAAGAGTCAGGCATGTTTAAGAGGCCACCATTAGTGTAGAAGATTCCCAATCCCTCCGCACCATCTGCAGCAAGTGTTACATCCATTGCTGCATATTTGTTTATTTGTTAAATTGGGCTATTGGTATTGGTATAATCTGATATCTCTTCATTGTTTTGATTTGCTTATCCTAAGAGTTACTTATCATGGCACTTTTTGTGTGTTTGCTATCTATTGAAGGTCATTTTTGGTGAACTCTCCAATTTTGTACCCAATGCTTAACTGGACTATTTGGGTTTTTTTTCTTAAGATATATTGAAGAATTCTATAGATTTTAGTAATTACATCTAAGTCCACTGTGCTGTGGCTAAATATATTTCCCCAGTCTATAGACTTTATTTTGATGAAGTCTTCTGATCCAAACAGAGCCTTATTTTTAGTAGACTCCATCATATTCTTTATCTTCTACTATGTGTGCTTATTTTGTTATATTTGATATTATTTGTATAAGGCCTGAAACTAGGCATTTAATTTTGTTTTAATTTTCTCATTGATGATCTTCATAGCTCTGGATTTTACAGTAGGTCTCTGATAAATCTTGATTTCATTCTGTGCACAGTGAAAGGTCTAGTCCCTGATCTGTCCTTCTGCAGATGGAGATGCAATTTTGCCAGCACCATTTGCTGAACAGACTTATCTGTTTCCCATTTAATATTTGTGAGCTGTGTTGAAGATTAGTTGCAGGTAGGTGGATAAATTTATTTATGGTTTTCATTTCTGTTTCATTGTTCTATGTAACTATCATACTAGTCCTGGGCTATTTCACTACTGTTTCTTGCAGATTTTAAGGTTGGTTTTTTGAGATTTTCAAGTGTTCCTATTTTTTGCTTTTCCTAGATTTTTCTTCTCCATGTGAGGTTAGTAAATAGTTTTTAATTTATTTAAAGAATGAACTTCGAATTTGGATTGGAATTGCATTGTAGTTAAATGCATTGCATTTTAGTAGTGTTGGTATTTTCACAATATTACAACTTCCTATATACATAAACACTTGATATTTTTCCATTTGGTAGAATGGTTCTGTAATTTTCTTTTTGTGGGTTCTTTGTTTCTTCAGTTAGGTTTAAACTAAGTATTTCACACTGGATGATTGTGCTTTCAATTTTCTGATTCTTTGTTGAGTTTCTTTCCTGATGATCTGCCTTTCTTTAAGAGCAGTGTGTTCAAGTCTCCTTGTCAAGCTATTTATTTCTGTTTTCTACTCTCGTAGAATTTTATTGAAGGATTTGAGTTTGATTCATTGGGTGTATATACATGACATGAATATCATAATAGCATTTTTATTTCAAAAGTTTTTTGTGAAATTTACATTTTTCGCTATATAATAGGATGTTAGGAAATCATAGTTCATAATAAAGCAAGTTCATTCAAAAATTTTCAGGAAATTACAAGTTAAAGATTTAAGTTTCATAGACAAAATAATACCTCATCAATGACCATGTGTTCCATATCTAAGTGCCTGGAATCTGAAATACATTACCTTCTATGGAAAAAAAAAGTGACTTGTATGTTATTAAGAGTATTGACCTTAAAATGGGGAGGTTTTCTTGTCTATCTTGTTATCTCAAATCTAATTTTGTGTAGATAATTAAAAGCAGAGAAGTTTTCATAGTTATAGTCAAAGAAAGTGATGTGACAACAGAATCTAGGTTATTTGGATGGTGAGTGCAATAGTTACATAGTCTGATGCCAATTTGAGGATTAAGAATAAATGGGTGTATGCAAATGAGGCCTGCATACAATTGATGTATGTATAGATCATGAGGGGAGGTGTATGAGTACCCAATGCAATGATTCATTTTTAAAAAGGGGGAAGGGGAAAGAGGAGTTATTTTTTTTTTCAAAGAGGAGCTTATACCAAGGGCTCAAGTGGAAAGTGTTTGGAAATGAATGTGGCAACATGTGTGCAAATGTGCTTGAAACAGATGATGTATTGAATGTTATAATAGCTGTAAGAGCCCAAAATAAAATTATTTACATTAAAAAAAAGAATATACAGGTAGTACCTAGACTGTCAATCAGGATAAAGCCAATTACTTTCCCCTGAGAATTTTGGGAAATCTAGTTTTTCATCCTTGTAGGTGGAAGAGACTCCACTCACTCCTCTGGAGGTGCTTTACTAACAAGACCCTTGAGAAATGCTCCATTGACAAGACACATTGCTCCATGTTGATAGATCCAGTGCTCTAGGAACTGGAGAAGCCATAAAGAGATCCCTCAAGCCAGTACTGAGATATTTACAACACCACTAGAGCCAAAGACTCTCTACCCACTAGCCTGTGATCATCTTGTATTTGGCATCATTTGCGTGTATTTTGAAAATTTGAAGGGAACTCTATACATTGATATCAGACATATGGGCTAATAATGGACTTATAAACTTGTTCTGGACTGGGATGTTTGCTCTATTTTCAGTTTCTCTTATTATATAAACTTCTTTCTTCTATTCATATGAGTGTCTATGAATTTGTTTCTCTAGTCTACCCAGACTAACAGTGAGGTTAGAAAGACTCAACGCATTGCTGTTGTCGGCATTAATAACGGGAAAGGTGGGGACAAAAAGCCAAGAAATTTACACCTTCTGATCTGAAATGGGCAGGAGTACTAATCCTCTTATAGAGCCTCTCAATAAAAACATAGCTCTTCTGGAATTTTTGTGTCTGCCCAATGATACATGTTTCAAACCTACAGAAATGAAACAGAAACAATGTTCTGTTGTTTCAACCCAGTAAATCAATTTTGATGTTGACGGAGGTGATAGAAAGCTACAATAAGAACTATAGCAACTACAATAATAAATAAATTTGCTTAGAATTAATAGTGCTGGAGAACAGGGATTGGCTCATGGTCTTATATAATTAGATTTTATATTCTGATTTTAAAATATCAGTGATCAGACCACAACAACATTAATCATCTGGGAATAGATCATATATATATTTAGTAATCTTGCTGTCATGAGGAAGCAGACAACAATTATATAAAGGACAGTTGCACAAACATGGCACATTTTGGAAACTTTTACCTGAGACTCCAACTGAAGAAGTAGATTGGCATAAAGCATTGTTGAGGGATATTGAGAATTCAGTCAAATTTGGTGAATAATTTTCAATGATGTATTGTGATTACAATGGTGTGGGTGTGTATATTTTATTAGGTCAACTCTATTGAATGAGAGCTAATATAATACTTATAGTAGCTGAAATATTACATCATAAATTGTTCATTTCTTCATAAAAACTGAAATTTACTTTTTTTCATTTTTGACCAGGCCTCTTGCCTCAAGAGTTTCAATTTTCTATTTTCTGTATGGAACCAATATTAGCCAGCTCAAGTGACCCATATAGAAACTCAGCATAAGCAGTGAGTATATACTCTTTCATGTTCCCAGCAAACACATAGTATGGTTGTTTCTGAATATTCCATCATATTCAGTGTTTCTAGTTACAAGATAGGTAATAATGATACTCATCAACAAGTACTTTTCATAAATTAATCACAACATTTTTGCTGTTTTATACCTTTTTTCTTCTTCTTCATTATATACCTATTTTTAACAATCTAAAATGTATGATCTATATGATGTGTATCAGATATAAGTCAGTCCCTTGTCAACAAAAAATCTCAAGCTAGCTAAATGTATAGTTTCCATACAACCAAGGGATTACTGCAATCACCAGCCTTATTTAACACTGTCTTGAAATCTCCATATTAGAAATAGTGCAGAAGAACTCTTTGTTATATTAAATTGGCATTCATTAATGCTCAGCTTCCTGACAGGATCACTGCAGACAAATGTGTGCACAAGCAAATGTGGTGAAGAAAGCTGATGATGCCTGTCTATCAAAGATAAAGCATCTGGAGTCTTAAAGACTTGAAAATAAACAAGCAGCCATGTAGCTCAGAAGCAACAAAGTCCACATTATAGAAGCACGCCAGCCCATGTGACCACAAGGTATCAATGGAAGCATCAGATATCAAGAACAAAAATCATACCATTGTCTGCCTACCTTCCTGACAGAATTGGTGAAGACAAAGGGTGCATAAGCAAATGTGAAGAAAGCTGATGATGCCCGGCTAACAAAAGATATAGCATCTGGGGACTTAAATACTTGAAGGTTAAAAGGCCACCATCTAGCTCAGAAGCCACAAAGCCCACATAGAAGAATCACACCAGCCTGTGGGACTACAAGGTATCAAAGTGATCAGGTACCAGGTATTCAACTAAAAATTATTTCATTGTAAATGAGGGGGAGTACAGATTGGGGACCCAAAGTTTATCTGCAGTCATGGTACAGTGTAGCAATGATGACATATGCAACTTTCCTGTAGTTCTTAAATGCTTCTTCCCACACACTATCATGATCTGAATTATAACTTACAAATCTGGTTGGCTCAGATGATGTACACTGGTATAGATAGGAACTGGAAATATGGGGAATCCAGGACAGGTGATCCCTTTGGGACCACTGGGGAGAGTGGCAATACCAGGAGGGTGGAGAGAAGGTGGAGTAGAACCAATGAACTGATTATATGGATCTACGTATATCCTCTTCCCTGGGGTACAGAAGTGGGTGAAGGGACACATCAGACAGCATTTGACAAGACAAAATTATAATAGTTTATAAATTATCAAAGGTTTGTGAGGGAGTGGGGAACAGGGAGAGGGTGGAAAAAAGAGGTGCCAATACTAGGGGCTTAAGTGGGAGGTAGATGTTTTGAGAACGATGATGGCATCAAAGGTACAAATGTGCTTTACATATGATGGATGTATGAATAGATCATGCTAAGAATAGTGTGAGTCCCCAATAAAATGATTTTTAAAATATTTTGAAAAAAGGTAAGTTATAGTATCTTAAAAAAAAAGCTAAACAAGGCTGAGCGCCAGTGGTGTAGTGGTTGTGCGTGGGATTGCGGCCCACTGGGACGGAGGTTCAATTCCAGCAGTGGGGCTGGGCCTCCTACTCCCACCACCAGTGATGGCCCCCCCCCAAAAAAAAGCTAAAAAAATATCTAAACATTTTTTCAATAGTAAGTAAACCTCCCTTTCCTATAATTCCTTCTGTACTTGTCTTACCTCATGTGTTTTATAGCTCTGATCTTGTCCTTTCAAACATTTTGCCCTTCAAACCATTCTAAGAATATATAAATGAAACAACTTGTGTTCTGTAGGACAAAAAAATTGCTTTGATGTGGTATGAAAATGAAGAACATAGCATTGTTGATTAAGATTTTTAGAACAATATCACCTTTAGATGTAGATAAAAACTGAGACTATGTTCAAATTTTAAATGTATAACAAACATTTCTAAGCTTTTGTAGCAATATCCTTTTATGTACCTTCATAAACATAATTATTTTCTCTATATTATTTACTTCTTTCACTCCTTCACATATAATATATTATGTGATAATAAAAATAAATTGAATAGAATAAATTAAGGCATACTTTAATCATAAAAATTTAGGATGGACGTCCATAGCAAAGAAAAGAGACTGCAGGAAGTGGGAGGTAGGGAGAATAGAGAGGTGGGAGTTGATGACTAGTTTAGATTGTGAATGTATCATTGATACTCTTAAATATAAATCCCCCACTTAATCCACAATTTTACAAGTTCTACAGGTTATATATATTCATATCACAATGGTTTAGTGCTACATAATAGTTATAGGAATTATATAATGATAATTACTTAGATTTAGAAGAAACCAAGTGAAAATATAGTAGTATCTTTGTACTTAATATGAACATCTCCTTATCTGCATTCATGACAAGTAATCAATTTTATTTGAATATATTGCATATGATAATTTATTTCTCAAAAATTTCCCCAGATACTGTTATCTTTTATTTTTAATGCTGGATTAATTGTGTCTTCATAAAATATCAACTTGTTCTTCTTCCTATGACTCACCATAGACATAATTTAAGTAAATCTGAAAGATAATAGACTTAAAATATATAAAAGCATCAACTGTCTACTTGCCCACTCTGCCCTTTGTGTTCTTCTCTTGTATGAAAATTTCATAATTTTCCAACGTTTTCATCCTAAATATCATGCAGATTTGATCCAAGTTAAACGTAAAAGAAAATGTCTTGAATTATATTTAAGATTCATGTGATGGTAGGCCTATTCACTATGCATTTAAAATATTTATACAGCATACCCATTTGAAGAATTTCAATTACTTAAGAGAGAAGTAATGATAACATCTTAGAAAGCATACTGAGCTTTTGGTCTACCAAAATGTTTCCAATTATTGTTTAATTTTTTTTTCCTGCTTTACACATTTTTAAGATTTCCATCACCAAATGTGCTGACATTGGCCAATACTGGCTCATACTGAACTTTTAGATTGAAAATGACCCCTGTGTGCTTCTGAGATTAATTGACCAAAATGTTTTAAATTATAGATATTTTGAAATTATTTTTTGGATTTTTTTGTTTTGTTTTTTTTACTTTAAACATTTTTATGTTCTCTCAAAGCTCACTGCCATTCAATTCTACTAGCCACCTTTTAGGACATATTATAGCTGTTATGATGAGTTTCTGAGACTAAGTTTTCAGGAGATTCAATCTTCAAGTTTAATCTTGTGAGTATAATAATTACCAAATATATGGAAAGTGCAATTCCTGAATTTTTGTCAGCCATTTTGCTATGTCATGTAACTAAATCATACAAACATGCCGATATTAATAATTAAATATAGCTGAGCCCCGGTAGCGTAGTGGTTGAGTGCAGGACTGCGGCCTACTGGCTTGGCGGTTCAAATCCAGCAGCAGCAAGGCTGGGCCTTCCACTCCCACCAGAAGGCACTGATGCCCCCTTCAAAATAATAATAATAATAATAATAATAAAATGCATTTTTAACTACTGCTGTTTAAAAGAAAGCTATGGAGAAAAATTACCATGTTAGTCTGGGTACATTAGAGAAAAAAAAATTTACAGAAACTCTTTTGTGTAAAATAAGGTGACCAAACATCCCGCTTTTTAAAAATTTAAAATTTTAAAATAAAAATAAATATATTACAGTGTTATTTTTGTTTCTCCATATAGACCAAAATTTTAATCAAGAACACCTGCCCCCCCACAGTCAGTGGTGCCCTGCTTAAAATATGGTCACTTTAGTATAAGAGAGAGTTTTGAAAGAGCAAAAAAAAAAAAAAGAGAGAGAGAGAGAGAGCGCTTTATATAAAGGGTAAGTGCACATCAAGAAAACATCTCAACCCAGTGCTGTCGAAGCTCACAAGTCCAACAGTAGCGCATATGCTCCACACCAATCCACAAAGTCCTCCTCCATTTCACAAAACAGACGCAATCATGCCAACTGCAGGAGGAAAGCCAAATTAGTCAGTGTGTTAGCATCTCAGTACTGGCAGTGTTCTCCACGTGACTGCTCCAGCACCCAGGCTATATCACAGTAAGTCCACGTGGCTACTCAGGGATGTCTTGCAGGAAGTGGACCTTGCCGGTAGAAACAGGGAACCGGCTAAGGCAGCTGCACTTTCGACCGAGGATTAGAAAGCAAGAGACCCAAGAACTAGAAAGGCGAGACTCACAGAGCCATTAATCTTGCCGCCCTTCAATTAACCCCACATGTGTTTATTGGCCAGGTTGACACAATAAACTTTAACTCTCTCAATTACTTAGCCATGTTGACCATTGTATTTATTTTTAATTAGCCAAGTTTTAATTAAAATATTTGTTTTTAACATATAATTACTAGCAAAATATCCTTTAATCACCCTCCTTCTTAAATAAAGACAGCAAAGATCCACTGTGAGCTTATTCAAGATACATATTTTGCTAATTCTCTTTGCATGCAATCTGTTACTGAGATCTCACTATTATGCATAGCTTCTGAGTCGTAGCAACCACGTAGGACAGTGAAGGACTGCCAGTGTGAGTTTGTGAGGCCAACTCTTCAAGACAGTAAGAAAGTTCTGTCTTTGTCACGTGGAGCTGTGGTATCCAACTGCTGCTGTCCTGGAGGTTAGCAGCCCAGCACAGAGTTACGACACCACCAGGGCTCTAATCACATACTACCTGATGTAAATCTCTTAACATGTCCATGCTTATTATAATTATTTTCGGTTGGCATTGTGCTTTTATAGGCATGTATGTTCAAATTAAGGTATATCTTCATACATGTATGCTTAAAAAAAGAAAATCTTTTTAAAAGCTTTAAATCATGTTTTAACATGAATGACCATAAAGCAGGACAATTAAGTTCAAGCACAGACTTCATTCACTCAGTTAAACAAGGATGTTTTGTTGTTTGCTTTCAATTTTTCAAATATTCTAAAGCTGAAAATGTTTTTTTAAGGAGTTGTATTTCTTTTAATGGATGAATGATTTCTTGCTTTCAAAGCATATTTAGTCCTTAAGAGCTCTTTGGAGAGCATGAATGACCTTTCTCACCAAAGTATTAAATGAAAACTCCAATGGCATAGCTCTATTATCATAAAGCAAATTTAGAAACCAGATCTCTAAAAGGGCACAGATTGTCATAATGGAAAAGGCCAAAAATGTGTCCTGGCAGAATTATTCCATTTATTGTAGAGAGAGTGCATGAACTTGACTAGGGCCGGCAGGGGGGTGGTGGTGGTGGTGGTGGTGGTGATGGTGGTGGTGGTGGTGGTGGAATGACTAGGGTGAAAATCTATGTTTGGTAATATACAATAAATTTAACATGAGATTATGAAAATAAAATATTATTAAAAAGGTCACATGAAGACAATGAATATAGGTTATGTAGTCACAAAGCTTCAATAGACAATAGTAGTTTAAGGATGATTGATTCCATTCCAAGTAATTCTCAAATCCATATTCACTGACTAACCAAGAAGCATAAAATGCTATAGATTTTAGGTGGTATTGATTATATCATTTTTCTATGAATATTGAAAATTGAGTTAAAAATAAATGAAAGTGATACTGGCAGTAGTGGTTGGAGTCATCAACTCACCGAGTATAATCATATATCATTAAAATGTAAAGGTACAAAATACCAAAATAATATTATCTTAGCTCTTCTAAACAACTCAAATCATTCAGCAAAAACAACTATAATCCTGTGGGGTAAAATAAGCATAGTTGTTTATTTCTTAGTGTATATTACCAATTTCAATTATTGTATGTACATTGAGTAGAAACAACCTTATATGAGTTACAATATTAAGTTTACAAATAGGTCTGTTATAATCTGTTACCAATTTGAAAATAGTGACATTTATAAAAGTATTTCTGAGTTGAGTAATTGTGTCCCTCTAAAATAAATGTTGAATTCTTAGACTAAGTACTGGAGGACGTCATCTTAGGGAAGAAAATGAAATTGTTATATTATTAAATCTACCTCAAAGCATGTAAGATGCACTATAACCATCATCACTTCTTGATTCTTAAAGGAGTGCAAACACAAATACACACAGGGGAAAACAGACATCAATGAAGATGCTCTATTAGTCAAGGAATAAAGCAATGTTCAGACATACAAACAAGCAGCATATTGACACAATAAGAAGCATTCTTTGGATTTTTTGTTCCTGAGTTAAGTCAATGCAACTTCTTTTTCTTTCTGTGAGTGCAGAAGGACATGAAGCGACAGCATAGAAGAGGTGAAGCAAGAAAGGAGGTGATGTCAGTCTTCCAAACAGATGAGTTTGAAAACTGTTTCCAAAAATGGAACCGTAGAGTTGAGAAATGTACTAAGTATAATGGAGAATACTTGAAAAATGATAAGGTTGTTCTGTAAAAGAACTGAAACACATCGCTTTGGTGAAAAATCCATTTTTTAGGGGGAAAGGGGTACCACATATATCAAAGAGAACATGATAGGGAAATTGGAAGATGAAGTATATACTTTTATTTTGTTTTGTTTGGTTTTTTGGGCATCACTGCCCTCTGGTGGCCTTTGCTTCTGTGGAGCCGCTGCTGGAATCGAACCTCCATCCCAGTGGGCGGCAATCCCACACACAACCATTACACTACCAGGGCTCAGCCCGAAGTATGTGTTTTTAATGGACCATATCACTCATTTGGGACCTTTAACTTAGTGCTAATGAGTTTTTTGATGCGTTATACTTTTTCTCCACTATTATGCTATCAAGAATGGAAATCTTATAAAATTTTCATATTTAATAAAAGAAGTATACAGAATACAAAAAATAGTGAGCTGTGAAATTAAATGACAGTATGAACAGAGAATAGTGAAGAGAACAGTGAGACAAATCTAAAGTTTAAAAAAAGAGAGCGAAAAGGAAGTGAAAAACAAAGTAAAAGAAGGAAAACAAATAATAAACAAGAAAAGGAGAAAATAGAGGCATGACCTGGAAAGGAGAAAGGGTTGAGAGCTGGGTACCCAACAAAGGTCAAATTCTTCTGCCAGCAAAAGAGCTCACAGGGTGGGCAAGAGTGGGTACAGGTTTGGCTGTTGGCTGAGTTCAGAAACCTGATTTGAAAACGTTTGTCCAGCTTTAAAGGTGGCTTCCATGTAATCTCCTAGGATTGATAAAAATATCCAAGGAATCTAAGAGGGAGTGTATTTGAGAGAAAATATATTAACCTCAGAGAAAAAGGATACATCAAAA
>PVJH01012874.1:57500-62670 GCA_004026705.1 Nesogale talazaci | reverse complement strand
TGAAAAATGACAACTTCATTTTCCCTCCCTGGATAGGTTCCCCTGATGTTCCCCACACTTTCATTAAAAAGAGGACTGGTGGCAGACTACTTCTTCTTCTTTTTTTTTTTTTTTAAGTGCTATTAAGCAGAAGAAGCGCTCTGGCTATTTCGGAGATAATAAATCAGCTCAGATGCCCACTGCATGGTTCAAGTGGCTTCGAAACCCTCCCTTCCCTTTAGAGGGCCAGGGTGTGTGGTTTGAGGCCAGGGTGGGAGGGAGCGGGGAGGGTGGAATCCAGCCGGGCCTCTCAGGCAGCGGCAGGGGCTCTGAGAAACCATCAACCCCATTTTACAGATGAGTAAACTGAGGCGTGGTCAAGCAAAGGTCCCCTGAAGGTCCCCTAGGTCCCCACCCCCTGCTAGGTGTCAGGGATACAGAGATGTCGCCTGCTGCCAAGAAGAGGTTGAAGAGTGTGGGCAGCCTGAGGAATCCTGCTCCGGGGAGGTCATGTCTGATCTGACTCCTGCAGTTGGCAGGGTCAAGGAAAGGAGGCTGCTCTTCCAGAGGGCAGAGCAAGGGGCTACAAAGGCCAGGCTATTGGCCAAGGACTGTACACCAGGGGTTCTCCACCTTCTTCAGGCCACCAACCTTTCATGTAGTTCCTCATGTGGTGGGGACCCCCAACCATCACACTATTTCCGTTGCTACTTCAGCGCTGTCATTTTGCCACTGCTATGAATCGTCATGTAAACATCTGAGAGGCAGGATGTATTTTCATTGTTTCAAATTGACCATCATGAAAGCATAGGGAGGAATCGCCCAAAGAGTATGTCATTATAGATTGTGAAATATTGATTTCTCATGCCACGTAAATGAAATTTTGTCTTGGAGCATGGTGTAGCATGGGTAACAGTCTTCACGCTGGGCACGCGTATGTGGCCATGGCTGCACGTGGGCGGACCTGCCTGGAGCTGGATAGAGGAGCCATATGTCCATTCCTAATGCCATTGCAAATATGTGTTTCCCAAGGGTCCTAGACGACCCCTGGGCAAGGGTCCTTCGACCTCCTAGGGGGGGTCTGGACCCACAGGTTGAGGACCACTGCTCTAGAGTGCATCTGGGCCTGGGCCAGGCTTTCATAGGAAATGGGGCCTGGGGGGGATGCCCCATCTTCCTTCAGAGTGGTTTTCCAGATTGGCGGCCAGTCTACCCACCAGAGGATATTGGAGTTGCCTGGTGAATTCAAGCTGACAGCCAGCCTCCACTTCCTCCCACCTTTTAGCAGCCATGCCCTGTCACCACCCCCATCCCACCTGCTGCTCCCTCAAGTGCCTTAGCCCCATCCCAAACACCTTCTCCTCACCCCACCCCACCTCACCCCCAGTCTTAGCCTCACCCTCCTTCTTTCCAGCCACACTTCTTGGCTCTAACCTCTGGCCTTTTCTGGACAGATGCTGCTGAAGTCTCTCCCCCACCTAGGCTTTGGTCCCATGTGTTTGTTTAAGAGGCTGCCATGGTGCTAATTGCTGTGTTTATTCCCGCTTCACCAAAGCTCTATCTTGCAGGCATTTGCTTAAGTGGTTCTGGACGCCTGGTTTCCCTTGTTTTTCTTTTCTTCCTTGAGTGAGGGCTTGAGGGGGGGAGAGAGAAGCATCCTTCTGACCCTTACTTCTCAGCCCTGCATTTGTGGGGTCACCCAGACTGAAGCCAAGAGGAAGACTGGTCCCCCACCTCTGGCACACCCCTCCCCTCCTAGGTCAGGGGACTTCAGGATGACTGCTGGGCTGTCAGGACAGCCCACCCCTCTGTGGAATCCTGTCTCTGTCTTCCTCTCGACCCCCAGGGCCAGAAAAGCAAGCATTCGCTTATTGGCTATGCAGTGCATCCTGGCCTGTTCGCTAAGTAAAGGAACCATCTAGATGAGAATGTTGTGCTTCGCTGGATCTCCGAAGATGAGGCAATAAATGTGTGCCATCCTAGCCTCCAGGGATCCCCGAGAGGGCTGCTCAGTCAAGCAGACCCCCAGCTTCCAGCACCCCCTTCCTTTGCCAAGCTGCTCCATTGTGTGGGCCCCGCAGACCAGACCGGTGTGGTGGGCGGGAGGGTGCAGCCTGCCCGGTCTTCTCATCATAGCCCCTTGCTGAAAGGCCCCACTCCCCACCCCCTCCCCAGGGCCCCACCAGCCAGGCCAGGGTCAATGGGATTAAAGGCTCAATTCACGCCAGTCAGTTCTCTGGTAACACGATTTCATTAGAAGCAGGCAGGGAGGAGAATGGACGGAAACAGCTGGTGTATAAATTATAAAGTCTACTTTGTACTGAGCGAGCACACCTTTCCCCAGCCACATGACTAATTAATGTGGCGGGGGGTGGACTTGAAGTCAAATTGCCTTTTCCCCCTCTCTCCTGGGGCTTGGTTAACAACAGGTCCCTGCAAAGCTGGGAGAAGGAGAGATTATGCAAAGCTATCATCATATGAAAATAGCGTATTAACATACTGCCTGTGAGCTGTGTCCAATCAGTTCCCTCCCAGTGGCGTGTGTACGAAACAATTAGAATGGCATTTCTACCACGCTTCTTTAATACATTTTGGCATTAATGTAATCAAGGAGTGGGGGCCCAGACATCTTGCAGGCACGGGTTTCCGTAACACCCCTGAGATGTTGGGGGTGGAGTGGGTGGGATCCTGAGGGGTGGGGGAGGGACCCACAGGAGGCTCTCACTTGGCCAGTCACCCATCACCTCCACCTGCCTGGGGCCTTGGCCTTCTGAGTCAAGGACCCACGACTCCCATGGGGCCTCTAGAAGAAGCCGCAAGAAGTTCCAGAGTCAGAATGACACTTTTTAAATGCCCACTGTAGATGAATCGTCTCGCTGCCCATAATGGCTTTCTGTCTCGCTTCAAATCAAATGCCACTTCTCACGGGGGCAGGATCAAACCCTCGCCTGCCTCTCCAGCTTCTCCCTCACCACGATCCCCCTAGAGCACCCCTGTCAGCCACGCGGACTTCCTGTCACGCACACCTGCTCTTGCAGAGAAGAGGACCCCCCTGCTTCCGGGTCCACACACTTGCTCTTCCCTCCGCCTAGGTGATTTTCCCTCTGATCCTGCAATCTCTGCTCCTCCGAGAGGCCTTCTCTGACCCAAACCCAAATCCAAACCCGCTGCCATCCAGTCGATTCCAAGTCAAAGCGATCCTGTGGGAACAGAGCCTCACAGCCCCATCTTTGACACACTCAACCCAAATCCGCTTGGTCCTCGTCACGGTTCCAATCACCACCTCACACCATCTCGAGTGTGGACTGGATCGCATCAGCTGCTTCCTGCTAGAACACCGGTTCTCAATCTGTGGGTTGTGACCCCTCTTAGGCCACATATTTCCCATGGTCTAGAGGTCACCACAGCACGAGGAACTGTATGAAAGGGCCACGGCATAGAATGGTTGAGAACCTCTGTGCTAGAATGTAGAGTCGATTGGGGGGGGGGGGGGGGCTCTTGTATTCAGACAGTAGAACAGCTGCCTGGCGGCAGAGTAGCTACACGTTAAGCTGCTGACCGCAGGGTCAACAATTCAAAACCACCAGCCGCTGCTCCAGAGAGAAAGATGGGCCTTTCTACTCCCAGAAAGTGTTAGTCTGGAAATCTCAGCCTCAACTCAATGGCTGAGAGCTTGAATTAGAGCGTAGTCAGGCTCCCTGGGTGGCTCAAAGGGAAACAACAACAACAACCAACATCCACAGCAGTACAGAGTGGGTGCTTGGTCAATGCTGTTCGGGATGAGTGAGTGAACTCCACTCCTGACACCTGGGAGTGCCTGGTGGGGATCTTAGCTTTGCCGCTATCTCCCTGTGTGGCCTTGGGCAACCAACTCCCTCTCTCACTCGCCAAGCCTTTAGTCAGCACCTGCTGGTTGCCCAATCCTGAAGGGCTGGGAGAGGTAGGAGCCAGATGTGGTTCCTGCCTTGAGGGGCCCAAAGCCTAATTGGCGAAACAAGTCTCTCAAACAAACAAACAACGCCCCCCCCCCCAAAAAAAATTTTTTTAAAGGAGGACCAGCTCTTTAAATCAGGAATTGAACCCGGAGGCACAAGAGGATGAAAAAGGTGGGAGACAAGGACTTGGGGCCAATTCTACTTTTCCTGTTCCTATGCGATCCAGTCTTCAGGCTTGCCACCATCACAACCAAAAGCACCGTTAGAGCTTCTTGAATCCAACTGCTTCTTTCAGAGAGGGCAAACTGAGGCCCAGAGTGGGACAAGTTCTTGCCCAGAGACATAAGGAGAATTGGTGCAAAGCCAGAGCCAGTGCCCAAACTTGGGTCTTTATGTTCCACAGGGAGGCCAGATCCCCCCATCTCTCTGCCACCAGCTTCTTTGGGAATCCAATTGGCACCTTGCCCTCACCCCACAACCCAGAGGAAGAGCCACCAGTCATGACCAGGTGCCTCCCTTCCCCCAGACCGTATCTAAATGGTGTATCTGCAGGCTAGGAGCCCCTTGGACCTGACCTGGAGATATCTGGAAAGGTACCTCCTGGCCCCTCCCTAGATTCTACCTGAACAAAGCCTGGTTTCTGGGTGTCAGACTCAGCATAAGCAAGCCAGACTGGCTCAGGTCCTTCTTCTTTAACCCGCTCAGACACCCCAGGGAGTGCGCCATCCTGAACCTTGATGTCTGTGTTATTTCATTCCCCAGTGCAACCAACACATGTTTACTGGGCAGCTACTGCATGCCAAGTACTGCCTTGGAAGCTGGAGATCCATGCTCAGTCCTCCCACAGAGATTACCTGTAATGAGGAGAGACAAATATGTTAGGTCATAACTATTATAAGTAAATAAACAGGTAGTACTTACTCATAAAGATCAAAGACTGCAGCCTTCAGTATGGATTACACCTCAATATAATGAAAACAAGAATCCTCACACCTGGACCAGGAGGCAACATGACAATCCACGGAGAAAAGATTGACATTGTCAACGATTCACTTTACTTGGATCTATAATCCATGCCTAGGGAAACGGCAATCAGAATTTTGAAAAAATTATCAAATGGCATAATGCATTGGACAAATCTGCTGCAAAACATCTCTCTTTAAAGGGGCAAGAAGCAAAAAATGGAGCTGAGCCCCGGTGGCGTAGTAGTTGTGTGCAGGACTGGGGCCCACAGGGTTGGCGGTTCAAAGCCCAGC
>PVJH01012874.1:0-52500 GCA_004026705.1 Nesogale talazaci | reverse complement strand
GAGAGTGACTATTCGGTGGAACCCCCGACTTTGGCCTTTCCTCCACCCTTCAGGTCTGGGATTGAACTCAAGCTTCTGACTCACTGTTTAGCCCAACAATAGATAGGATTATCCGGTCACCATGAGTCAGAATTGACAGGATGGCAATGAGTTTGACGAGAGGAACAGTAACAATAGTGTGGCACAAGCACCTGAGACGACCCAACCACATACAATCAAAGGGGCATCATTCACCCGGTTAGGAAATGAGGGTTAGGAAATGAGGAATGGAAACAGGAAGCAGACAGGAGAGGTGGAATAAGTGAGAGTGCATTGATCAGAGACAAAGGGACTAGGAAAGAGGTTTTCGGTCCAGTAAAGCAAGGGTCCTCAGACTCTCCTGGGAAACTTCCACTGGGCCTTTGAAGATCTAGACTTATTCTAGGCCAGGCGTCGGCAAACTGTACCTCGCGAGCCCTATGCGGCTCTTCCAGTGTGGTCGTGCAGCTCGGAAGTAACACTGGAAACCCTGAAAGACTAGGATTTCCGATCACGATGATTTCGTTTGTTTAGGAAACTATATTGAAGGCTCTTGAGTGATTTTAACATTGTTAGGAGAGACAGGATTGCCTCTTCGCTCTCAAGAGTTTGCCGGATCCCTGTCCTAGGCCCTTTGGATCTGGGCCAGCAGCTTCCAGTTCCCAAGCTCCTATTAGGACCGCCTGTAGACAGATGCTTTAAGGTCAATTGGGGCTAAACTGGGATGGGTGCTGCCCTCTGGGAAAAACAAGCTCCTGTGTTATCACACTGCTCTCAGAGTTGCTGAAACAGCTGCTGTGACCTCCAGGCGAGCTAGGAAGTAGGAAGGGCTCCTCCCTCCTGCTGGGACCCCTCTGGGGTGACGACAGTGTGGAGCTTAGCAAAAGCGGACCTTTCATGCCTGCTCCACTGAGCTCCTGCTCATTCTGAGAGTTGGCTTCAGAGAGAAGAAAGAGAGTTAGAAAGGGCCCTGCCAGAGGCGCTGAGGCTGGGGGAGTTGTACTGAAACGGCCAAAGGTAGGGTTAGGATTAAGACTGGGATCACCCCAGAGAGGTCCTGACTGTGAGGCAGAAGCCAATCTTAATGCTCTGTCCTCGGCTCCCTGCTCCAGCAGGGCCTTCAGCAAAAAAAGAAGAAGAAGAAGAAGAAGAAGAAAGACGGGGGTTGGGGGTGGGAGGGTACTTCCACATGACCTTCTCCATCCATCTCTCCCTAGACTAGACCTTTACGTGAGCATTCTTACAGCAGGCGTCCGCAAACTACGGCCCAAGGGCCACATGTGGCCCACCGAGGACATTTATCTGGCCCGCCAGGTGTTTTTGCTGCTGCTCTCTTCCTGCTTAGCAGCCGACTCATCCCGGGCCCGCAGTGAATTTGTTCATCGTTTTGTTTTTGTCTTTTAACTATAGTCCGGCCCTCCAACGGTCTGAGAGACAGTGAACTGGCTCCCTGTTTAAAACGTTTGAGGACTCCTGTCGTAGAGTAAGGCAAGAATACAGCTTTGACTCAGGCCGACGGGCAGAAGAGCTCCTTCTGGTGCCATTTCAGAAGCCAGAGACTTTGCAAAACACAACTAGGGATTAAAAACTTAAAACAGACAAGCCCCATTCCCGTCCCCCCCAATGAATTCCATTGTATTGACGGGGAAACAGAAGCTCAATATATTAGTTAGGGAAAAGGCTACGTTCTTGTAACAAACAGGTTGGCACACAATTTCAGGAGGTCACTGAGGGACCCAGCTTTCTCGAGGGTGCTGTTCTCATTTGCCTAGATGACTCTGAGCGCTGAAATGTTCCCATTCCAACTGGGAGAAAGACAGGAAGCTCCTGACCAGCAACTTCTTCCTAAGCAAGAGAGGCAAAGACACTTACCTATATCCGGTCTACAAATGAGAGCCACTGATACACCTGTTGGTTAGCCATGTGCTGAGGAGGAAGGGAGAGCAGAGGTTGGGGCCACCCCCAGCAACCTGTTGTGCTCAGGAAAGTCGCCTGAGGTCAACAGGAAGTGGAGGAGTCAGCATCAGAATCAGCTCCTCGAAGTTGCCACCACGTCTGAGAAGACCCAGAGTTACATCTGCAGCCGCTGAGGGTATGAGTCTGCAGCTTGTCCCCAAGACATGCTTCTCGGGCCAGTCTCACGTGGGGTGTCCAGGGCTCAGAGGACAGGTGATTAGGCAGGAGAGAGCGGGCCCAGATCACCTCTAAGCCTGCAGGCTGAGTTTCTGAGCTCAGGGCGCTTGGTTTGGGCCTGCCTGTTTTAGACTCTCAAGCGCTAACAAACTGTAAGGCTCCAGCCTTGATAAGAAGTCAAGGTTTCATGAACTTGCCCCCAAGGGATGGTTTGAGCAGAGACATCCAGGCAAGTCCTGGGGGAGCAGCAGCCATGGAGGAATAGCTGCTGCCCGAGAGAATGGCTTTTTCATTGGTGTCATTGAGAGTTGATGGCGCCTCTCAAACAGGCCCGAGTCTGGGTGCGGAGAGAGGCCTTTTCATTCCTGGGATAGAAAGACCCTGCTAGGGAACAGGGGTGTTCCCATCACCACCTCCACATAGCTCGGTCCCTGCCGGCAGCATCAAGGAGAAAGGACTGTTTTGGAGGTGCCTGTGCTGTTGGGACATGCGCCTGTAGCTCCAAGGGGACCACCTGCATGTGGGTGTGTTCGCTCCGGTGAGCTTGTCGGGAAACCGTCTGTTCACGGGCAGTGAGTCACAGTGCTCAGCCCCACAGACAAGTCGGTCGGAGTCCACGTAGCAGGAGGACCAGCACCAGCCACCGGAGCACGTGGGGACACACCAGGCCACAGAGATCCAGCCCACCACCCCTTCAGGTTTCCAGTGCTGAGTGGACAGGTGATCAGGAGGGCAGGGTGGGACCAGGTCACCTCTAAGCGTGCAGGCTGAGCTATGGAGCAGTGAGGCAGACCCAGGATTTCGTGACTGGGGTGGTTGTAGCCTTCCAGGACACAGTGGCATTCCAAAGGTCTGAACATGAAGAAGTGTAAAAGTGGAGCCAAGTGGAGGTTGGGAGAGTCACCTGCAAATTCGGTGTCCTACTCTTGGTGTCTGGGGACGCCTGCGTCCTCAGTAGTACCTCAGAGGGCTTCGCCATCTCCAATTCTCAGATTAAGAAGAAGGTGGAGGGATGTCCTTGAGCCGCAGTCTTCCAGCTAGAGGAGGGGCGGTGGGTTTGAGGAGGTCACAGGAGTGGTTGGAAACTCAAAGTTGGGCTGGCCTTCTTGTCTGATCTATTTCTCTCCCAGAGCAGGGACTACAGCAGGAGAAGCAAACACAGAGACCTTAAGAGTTGTCCTTTTATCCCTAACCCACAACTAATCATACCAAAAGCTACATAGTTCGTTGGACTGTTAGCAGATGAGTAGTGGAGGGAAACCACAGACAATGCAGTGAGGCTATGTCATAGGAAGGTGGCTTAGTGTTGAGGAGAGAGGAGTCTACCGTGTCTCGGCAGACAGTAGACCTGGAAGCAGGCACTGGTTCAGACAATGACACAAGCTATCTCCCATCAAGATGTACAGCCTGGGAACTCCTGCTCCGTCCTACATAGTGGTTAGAAGTCAGCTTCCACTCCAAGGCCACGTTGATGGCCAGGAGGGCTAGAGAAAGGCTGTCAGTGGCAGAACCGTGGAGGAGAGACTGCTCATTGAAGAGTCAAGTGGAGGCGGGGGGGGGGGGGGGGACTTGCAAGGGTTGGGGTTCTGCGGGGTGGGGGGGAGGGGGTGAGTCCATTACAGATTTTAGGGCTGGTTGACAAAATCTGATTTGTGTTTTTAAACTATCTCTCTGGCATAAAATATCATATGGGGCCTGGAGGCCGGACCAATGAGGCAAGGAATGGATGTGAGGAGACCAGTTAGAAGTCCGTCTAGCCATGTGGGAGAGAAGGGGTCTGTTCACTTGGACTGGGGCATTAGCAGTGATGATGGAGATAAACGGATGCATTTCAGAGATATTTTGGAAATAGAATCAGCAGGCAGCTGTCATTGGAAGGAGTATAAAAAACAATTTCCCAATATGTTTCTAAAAAGATTTATACTACAAATACGTATTCATTGTAAATAATGAAATGAATCTAAAAGTGTCTATAAAGACAGCACATAAGACTTTTCCCTCAACCTTGACCTTCCATTCTTACTCCCTCTTAGGATAGACAGAACAGAACATCTTCCTCCACATGAATCTAAATCGCCTCTTGGAAATGAGATAGTTAAATGAGATGATAGTATTTTCTAGTCTGCAACCCGCTTTTCTCACTTAACAATACATCACAGACTTCCTTAGCAGTTGTAGTTCTCAGTCTTTTTTTTTTAAAAAAAGTTGCATAATATTCTTCAGCCTGGATGTCCAACAATTTATTAGTCGTTCCCTACAGATATTCTGATGGTTTCTGTTGTTGCCACCCCACACGATGCTGAAAATATAGAAGTATTCTCCATACAGGTGATAGCCTCCCAGTGGAATGGATTCTCAAAAGGAAGGTTTCTGGGTCAAAAGGAATGTGCATTTTTAATTTTAATAGATAGTGTCAGGCTACGTGTCCCAAATTTTAATAGATAATGCCAGATTACCTGCTCAGCAACAAATGAGAGTGCCCATTTGCTTAAATTTTTAGCAGACCCGAATACTTCACTCTTGAAAAAAAATTTGCCAATCTGATGAATTAAAAAAACAAAAACTTTTTTGCTTTAATTTGCATTTTTCCCAACTACTAAGGAGAGCAAGCATTTTATTACCCGTTTGGGTTTTCCCCTCTCTGAACGGCTTGTTCACATGCTTTTCCCTCTTTCTTTTGGATTTTTGCCTTTTTCTTTGTAATTTATAGAAAATCTGATGCCCTATAAACGACTGGCATTTGTGTGGCATATTTTTCTCTTTTGTTTTTATGTATCTTAAAAAAAATTTCCCCAGTAAATCATTTATTCTCTTTTTCTTTGATCGCTTTTCTGCATATAGGTTTTCAAAGTCAAATCTAATATATATTTTCTTTATTCTGGAAGACATCTCTCACCAAAGTTATTAATATAATTATCTAAATCTATGGGTATCCTGGCGATGTAGTGAGTGATGAGGCATTGGGCTGTGATGCACAGGGCGGGCAGTTTGAAACCACCAGATGCTCCAGGGGAGGAAGACAAGGCTTGCGGCGACCATGAACAGTTACTTTCAAGGAAACCTGCAGAAGCAAGTTTGTAGGGTCACTGGGATTCCACATAGAATCCGTGTCGGTGAGTGAACTCTGTTGGGTCTTTCTATTCATTTTTTCTTTTACTATTATAACCATTTCATTGAATAACTTCTTTGATGACTTGAAATGCAAGTCTGACCGTATTTTAAGTTTCCTTCTATGCTTGCGTCATTGGGGAGCGTGGATGGCATAGTGGTTACACGATGGGCTGCCGACTTCAAGGGTGGTAGTTCAAAACCGCCAGCTGCTCTAGGGGAGAAAGTCAGGCCTTTCTATTCCCATTAAGGGGGACAATCGCCGTCACGTGCCCGGTGGCCGCCCGGAATGGGAACCCGGTGGCTGCCGCCTTGGCCGTGTGGGTTTCTCCGCGTGCACGTGCAACGAGACGCGTGTCTTCGGCGGCCGGGGAAAAGAGGGGCAATTTTGGAAACGCACAGAGGCAGTTCTGCCCGGTCCTGTAGGGAGGCAAGGAGCTGGCATCGACTCGCCGGCAGAGAATTTGGTTTGGGAGTTTTTATTCCCACGATGCACCTCTCTCTCTTAATAGCTGACACCATCCTGTTTAGATCTGATGGTCTTCTAGTATGCTTTATTATCTGGTAAGGCAAGTCATCTTCAACTAATCTTCCTATTAATGTATTTTCTTAATTAACCTGAGTTACTATTTCAAATAAAGCATTTTATAGTTCTCTTTATAAAATTTTAGAATCTCGGTGGAAATTACATTTAATCAAAGTGTTGAATTTTGAAGGAGACATAGATGTATATATATATATATATATATATATATATATATATATATATATGTGTGTGTCATAAAGGAATACCCTTGTGATAATAGTTGCTGTTTTAAAATTATTCCTGAATATTGTGTAGTTTGGTCACCACTGCAAGTGATGTACTTTTTTCATTAATCTTTCTAATATATCATTGCATTCGGGAAAACAAAACCATAGGAGATGGCGATTGACTTCTTAGTTACCTCCCTAATTCCCTAGTACGTTGCAATAGCTGTTTGATTTTCTTGGTATATAGTCATATCATTGGTAAGTAAACATTTTTGTCTTTTTAAAAAACAAGTTATTTCATCAGTAATTATTTAATCATTAGTTTAGAGATCTCCTAAAAGAGATGTTAAATAGAGTGATGGCAGTGGGCTTGGTCTCTATCTATGGAAATGGTCTCATGTGTCATTGTTTATATATTTGTATTCGATTTTGGTAATAGTCTCTAACAGCTTGAAGAGGTTTCCTTCTATCTTTGTTGGGCTTAAGATTTTACTAGCAGTGCATTCTGACTTTTATCAAATGACTTTTTGGCATTTATTACTGTATCATATTTTGGCCCCTCTATTTGTTGATATAACTTATGTTGATCGATTTCTTGGTGCTGAGGCATGTTTGTGGTGTTAAAAATCAATGCTCCTTTGTCACGGTGCATTTTTCTTTTGATGCCCTTCCCAGATCCAGTTAGCTGATATTGTATCTCAGGTTTTGCAGTCATATTCAAACTCGTCTGTGATTTTCATCTGTCTCTCTTTCTTAATTTTATACTGTTTGGGAATTAAGAACGTTCTAGTTCACCAAATAAACCAAGAACATTTCCAACTTTCCCTCTTTCTTGAAATAGTGTAACATTAGAATAGTCTATTTTTAAAAATTGTATAAAACTCATTTTTAATCTAGTCTGTGCCTTGTGATATTTTAAGACAGAGTTTTAATTTCTTTTTACATCTCTTCTGTTTAATGACCTCCTCCAGACCTCAATTTTTGCCAAGTTCACTTCTGATCATTTTATACTCTGGAGATCATTGTCATAATGTGCTGATTCCCCCCCCCCCCCGTACCTGTGACATAGCTCTTTCTTCTGCCTGATCACTCACTGCCATTCAGTCGATGGAGACTCAGAGCCACCCTGTAGGACCTGTCCCTGGGAGTGTCTTTGTTTAAGACTGGGAGAAGAAAGCCCCACCTTTCTTCCTTGAGGGGACTTGTGCTGTCCAACTGCTGGCCTTGCAGTTAGCAGCCTGACACATCACTGATATGGCTCCCAGGCCTCTCTCTTCTAATTCTGGAGACTTTCTCTCTCTTGCTTTCTTTATCCAGAGCTGTCTGGAAGAGCAACTATCTCATTTGTGTTTTCAAATAACCAGTTTGGCTTTTAGTTTTCCCCCTTCATTATTTTTTTCTATGATTTATTTTCCATTTCATTAATTTCTGATTTTAGCTTAATTCACTTCTTTCTACCTTCTTTTGGTTTGTTTTTGTTCTTAGCCCACTATTTTGCCTGTGGCTTTATTTCCAGTTTTCTTTTTCCTTTTCTTTCTTTGGTCTCCTTCTTTTGGGCGTGTTTCTTATAAACAACATTTGGTTGTATTCTGGCTTGTTGTTTTGTAAAATCAACTGGCATCTGTCTTTGCATAGGAAGGTTCTCCCACTGTACATTTAGTGTAGTGTGCTAATATGCCATTTTATCCAATAGTATTTTCTATTATGTATGTATTGTTTCTTCTCTCTCGCCGCCCCCCCCCCCACTTTTTAAAACTTTTGTTGGCTTGATGGAAATTCTAGCGTACTCACAGATTTCTGCCATTTAAAACCCAGTGGCTGACTGACTAAGACCAGCTGAAGAAATACTGGGGAGGCAATATCAAAATTTGGTTTGGGATTTTAACAGTTAAAATGCCATCAAGATATTCTAGTGGACAGTTGGAAATATTGGCATAGAATTCAGAGGAGTGATGCTGACTGATGCCTGGACACACCCTGACAGCTGTGAATGCACCCTTGGGGACTGCGGTCCAAGAAGGCCTGGCACTCAGTGCTAAGGAATGCCAGCAGCTACAGGTTTGACGAATGAGGAGAAGCTGGCAGTAAATAAAGACTGATAGCAATGTCCAGAAGAGAGGGAGGAAAGTCCCTCGAATGGGCTCCTCTGTGGCTATCGTTTGCTGGCGTGGAGTCATTTCTGACTCACGATGGCCTCTATGTGGCATATGTGTAAAACTGGGCTCCAGAGAGTTCTCCTCACTGTGACCTTTTGGAAGTCCGGTCACCAGGCCTGTCTTCCAAGAGCTTGAACCACTCAACTTGTAGTTTCTGCTCCAGCACTTGAACTCCACCACACAGGACTCCTCGTGCGCTAGCCTGAGGAAGAAAACTGTCCAAGGAAAAGGAGATCCGCGACTGCCTGACATACTCAGCAGTCAGATAAGATGAGGCCTGACAATTGTTTCATTGCATCCAGGCCATTGGTCTGCTTGATGAGTCTTGTGGAGATTGAATCCAGAAAAGAGTGGGTAAGGAGAAAGTGGACATTGAGGAAGCATGAAGGTAAGGAGAGTCTGCAGCAAGGGGAGACAGAGCCCTAGAAATTGGTTGGCTTATGTTACAGGCGATGTCAGTTTTGTTCTTCTGATCTGTGAACGGTCCAGCAGAAAGGGGCTATAGCGGAGGGAAAGGGAGAGGCAATGGCACACATTTTTTACATTTTAATAAATCATTTTATTTGGGGGCTCTTGCCGTTCTTATAACAATCCATATATCAGTTGTTTTTTGTTTTGGGGCATCACTGCCCTCTGGTGGTGGGAGTAGGAGGCCCAGTCTGGCTGCTGGATTTGAACCTCCAACCCAGTGGGCCGCAGTCCCGCGCACAACCACTACGCCGCCGGGGCTCAGCCCTCATATACCAGTTGTATCAAGCACGTTTGTGCATATGTTTCCAGATATCAATTGTATCCAGCACATTTGTTGTTGATGAGGTTGCCATCATCATTTCCAAAACATTTTCTTTCTATTGGAGCCCTTGGTACCAGCTCCTCTTTATCTCCCTCCCTGCAATGGGACACCTCAGAAAGGTGGGAGCCAAAGGATCTGAGGACACAAAAGGTGATCTGCTCCAGTGTTCAGGAGGGTATGGCATGTCATCAGCTACTTGTGGATGGTGCGGGTGAAGGGAGGAGCCTATGCCTGCAGGCGGGAGGAGTGAGGCCTTTTTAGCCGCTGTTCACTGTCTGCTTGCATCTTCCCTGCTGACACTGATGAATCACAAAAACAGTATGCCATTATATATTGTGAAATATTTATTTCTAATGACAAAGAAATGAAACTTTGTCTTGAAGCATGGTGTAGCATGGGCAACCGTCTTCATGCCGGGTACTCCTATGTGTGTGCACCTGCATGTGGGTGGGCATACCTGGAGACAGATGGAGGAGCAGGCTCTTGCCTCCTAAGACCGTCGGAAATATGTGTTTTCTGATGGTCTTACGTGATCCCTGTGAAAGGGTCATTTGACCCCCAAAGGGATTGAGACCCACAGGCTGAGAACTGCTGGACTAGAGGGTTGGAAAGAAGATAAGAGAGATGAAATATTAGTTCTGGAGCAATGAAGAGTCAGTGGGGTTTCAGGAGACTCTCTGGCTGGGCAGGGACCATGGAAGTCAGGTCTTTAGCATCTGGCATTCCTATGCTGCCCTTTGCATCTTCTTCTGAGCTTCTTTACCAGCAGGCAAAACTGGCCGTGAGACTCTCATGGCCCCCATCTATTGTTCCGCCCCCTCTTGACTCACATGGTCTTTCCCTTCGTGCCTAGCCTTAAGACAAGCTGGAGCATGCAAGCCATAGCAATACTGAGTACCCGGTCCCGTGTGTAATGTGGTTGTTAGGGATCCTTGAGTCAGCACTTCTGAGTTCTGACTCGGGCAGCCTGTGATCAACAGAAGGAAACACTGCCTAGTCCTGTGCTCGCCTCATAATTGTTCTTATGTTTGAGCTTATGTTCTTATGTTGTTCTTATGTTTAACCCAAGGCCACTGTGTCAAGCCAACCAAGCTCGCTACCCTTCTCTGGGGTCGGATCCCTCCTGACAACATGCCCAAAGAACGTGAGACCAAGGCTTGGCATCCATGTCTCTAAGGAGCCTTCCAGCTCTACTTCTTCCAAGACAGATTTGTTTGTTGTTTTGGCAGCACCAATATTCTTCGCCATAATTCAAATGCAGTGATTCTTCTTCAGTCTCACTTACAGTAGAAACAAATCCAGATGCTCTGATCCCTGACTCAGGATCCTCCTTGACAAAAAGAAAGAGAGAAAAGGGAAAGGGGGGAAAAAAAGGTGAGGCATTCTATAAATGCTTAGCCATATAACCCAAGCCATGTGGATTTTAATTTCTGGATAAAGTCACTCTCTCTGTCATAAGATGAGAAGGTGAGGGCGGGTGGGTTGAAGGTACAGGATACTTGCACCTCCTGAGAGATGGTGCCCGCTGCTCTTGCCACCTTGTTTGACTGATGGCTCTTCTCCCTACAAGCTGCTCCTCCCTGTCCATCAAGCTACTGACCATCTTCATCCCAGGAGAGGGAGAGAGAGAGAGAGAGATCCTCGTTGGCACTTCATGACCAGCTCTTTCAAAGCGCGTTTTTATAGTTAGATGCAGGGCCCCTAGTAGACCATTTCCTTGTTTATACCACTCTGTAGATTGGAATGGGCCAAACCCATTCTTGAGGCTACATGAGAAACTTCTGCTCCTGCCTTGTTGCTCAGTCTAGGTCACCTAGGGAGCCCCCCCCACTCAGGCATCTCACTTTCCTTTTCTCACATGGCCCTCATGGGGAGGTCTCCGTCCTTCAGGCAGTTCTGAACTCTAGCCATAGACTGAAGTCCATGTCTTTCACAGGGTTGGGGGCCCTATTTAAATTCAAGAAAGGGGCTGGGCCTCTCTGGCAGTGTCTCTGGCCTGTCCATGATGCTTGACCTCTCCTTGTCTGTCTGGGTGAAAGCCAGGAGGCGGGTCCTTCAGGAGCACCCATAGGCCCTAGATAGGAAGGAGGATGAGGCAGGGAGACTGGCCATTGACCCCTCAGGCTGGCCTCCTGGAGTGTGAACTCCTGGTAATTCAAGATACCCAAGTGCAGGCTGTGCTAGCCCCTATGGAACATTTATGAAAATCAGCAAAAGGTGATTTCTCAGGCCAGGACACATGGCTTGGAGAGGTGAGAGAGGACAGTATGGCAGCCCATACTTGTACAGACTAGGGAGTAAGCTGTCCACCTCCACAAAGAAGGAAACAGAACATAGGAAGTTCCTCTGGAGCAGAGTATTAAAAAAAACCCTGACCCCGGACCTCAAAAATCCTCAGTACCACCCAACATCACACCCCCTCACCAAAGAGAAACAGGTCCAACCCTCACATTGAAACTCAAAACCAAACTCATTACCGCCAGGTAAATGCCAACCCATCATTCCCCTACAGAATGGGGCAGAACTGCCCATTGTAAATTTTGGAGACTGCAATTCTGTTCGGGAGTAGAAAGCCCTGTCTTTTACCCACGGAGCAGCTGGTTACTTAGAACTACTGACCTTGCAGATTGCAGCCCCACATGTACCATGACAGCACCAGGGCTCGAGCCATCACAATAGGACTGAATTATGGAAGCGTTTCATCAGTGTGGCCCAAGAATGATGTTGTAAATATCCAAATGGCCCAGGCAGGCCAAAAATGTCCCCAGTCCTGTTGTCCCATATCACCTCCTGAGATCTGGAGGAAAAAAGAAGATGGCGCCCCAAGAGTCTGTCCTTCTGCGCGTGCATTCTTCTAGGGAACCCATGAGGCTACAGCTCAGAAAAGCAGGTCTCCCACCTCCACCTCCAGAGCATCCATTGCCTCTGGGGACGAGTGTAGGCCCTGAACCCATACTCTCTGTCATACCCTGCGGATGAGAATTGAAACTTTGCTCCCAGAAGATGGTCCTTGCCCTCAGGTCTCAATGAAAACACGAGGCAGTCCCAGACGACACAGAAAGACCTCACGTACTGGGCTATGGATGTGAGTTGTTTCCTTAGGAGATTTTGAGAGGTGAGGACGGTCTTGTTAAGCAGAAGAAGACATGCTAAAACCAACAACTGCAGAGTGGGTTCAGTTGCATGACTAGTTCTTGTCAACCCCATCAAGTCAACCCCAGCTCATGGTGACCCTGTCGGTGCGGAGGCCAACTGCTCCCTAGTTTTCAAGGCTGTCTCCAGAGGCACCTCTGGGTAGGTTTGAACTGCCAACCATCTAGCTAGCAGCGAAACCTGTAACCATTTGCCCCACCTAGGGACACATCAAAGGGCCTGGAAGATGTTGAGAAGAAGGCAGGAGGTGTCATAACAGAAACTCCAAACCCCTCTGTAGACAATGGGACATCCCCTCACAAAAGGGTCACAAGGAAGGGATGAGTCAACCAGGGTGGAACAACTGATGAAACACACAATATTTGTCTGGTTCCTTGAGGCTTCCTCAACCCCTCGACCAAGGGCTCAAATAGAAAGTAAATGTTTAGAAGATAATGATGGCAGAATATGTACAAATATGCTTCATCTAATTGATGTATGCAGTTATAACAGCTGTAAGACACCCTCCCCAAATGACCTTTTAATTTAAAAAAAAAAAAGCAGTTAAGACAACAGGGAGGCAGGAGAGCGTTCTGAGCAGAAGAGTATCAGAGTCAGGTCTTGACACCAAGAAAATGATTTTGGTCGAAGGCAGAAGGTGGAGGGCTTGCCAATCTGGGTCTGGCATGCCTGTGCTCTGTGTTGCTGAGAGATTGAAAGCAGCCAATTTGGGACATCATTCTAAAGGACACTCTGAGCACCCGCTTCTCTTCAATCAACTGAATGGAACTCATTCAATCATTTCACAAACTTTTCCCGATACCGACTGTGTTGGTCCAAGTGCAGTGATGGAGGAGGGTAGGGGAGAGCAGGATAAGTCCCCCGCCCCACCTCACGGCCTTCTCCTCACCCCCATCAAAAAAAATTCTTTGATAATTATATACAGGGGGTAGCATAAAGGTGACTAACTGTGCCTCCCCCACCAATTAAATTTTTAAAAGCTACTATGGAAGAAGCGAATATTAGTTTCCTGATTTATAAAGCCAAATGGATTAAGCTCATTCATTGCCTGAGGAAACAAAAAGGAGCTCTTCAATACCTCTGTGCACATTGAGAACAGGAACAATGCCGGTCTGTAGAAAGCAGAAACCTAATTTGGGGGAATCAATTGCTCTCTGTGTTGCTGCCTCTGTGGGCTCTCTCACTAGCTCTCTCAATAGCCAGTTCCTGGGAGGTAGAATCAGAGTCTTGGTCAACCACAGGCCCAGCCTCCATACCAGCCTGCAGACAGGTGGGTGGAGCTGGGCGTAAGTGCATGTGGGGAGGGGGGTGCTCTTGGGTGTCGGGCACCTGTGGAAATATGTGGGGGTACTTTGGGGAAAGGGAGAGATTCAAGGCGATGTTCAGGGCTGGGGGGTGGGGGACAATGAGAAAGCAAAGGAGAAGAGAGGTGGGAGGGAGGGTGGAGCTTAGAGACAGGCCAACTCCAGCCAATGCCCCAATAGGCGTTGGAGGGGGTGGACTGGGAGTTAACAGACTCCTTCTTGAGACAATTGGGGTCCAACTCAACTGCTGTGGGTGGGGTTGGGTACCCCATGGAGGTGCCCTGATCCTTCCTTCTGAATTTCTTTATGGTGAGGGGCCTTCACTCGGCTAACCCCATTCCCTCCTGTCCACTCCCCACTCCAGCAGGGGCAATGGCACAATAAAGAAAAAGAAAGAAAAAGGTGGGCTACCTGCCACAGAACCCAGGGAGTGACGTTTAAAGTAACACACACACACACACACACACACACACACACGCCCCTCCCACATTCCTGTGCTGAGTCTCAAACCCTAGCCCACAGCCCCC
Source organism: Nesogale talazaci (assembly GCA_004026705.1). NCBI lineage: Eukaryota > Metazoa > Chordata > Mammalia > Afrosoricida > Tenrecidae > Nesogale > Nesogale talazaci. The sequence continues at coordinate 38,555 of PVJH01012874.1, read as the reverse complement.
CATTCCCCAAGTCCCAGCCACAGCCAGCTGGAGGCCTCACCCTCCCAGCCCCTGCTCACACCCACAACGACACAGACACAGACTCCAAAACGACACCCCAGCTCCCAGCCACAGTGGTGCCCCCATGGGCCAGCCCAGGTATTATCCCCAGCTCCCCACCCTGCCTGGTCCCCTCACACTGGCACACTCGGACACACACACACACACACACACACACACACTCTCCCTCATACGCACACACTCTGGCTGTGCTTTTGTGTTTTGTCAGAATTAATGAGAAAAGTTCCCGTGCCCTGCGGGTAATTAGTGTCCTTGGAGTTAAATAAGCTAATGGCGGGCACCTCTGGCCCAAGCAATTATGTTTGTGTATTGAATAATTGATTCAAAGGGGGGAAGGGCCGCTAATCAGATCTGAGCATAATGAATTGATTTAATTAACAGGGGAATCTGCGGGGCCCTGGGAAATGCAGGCTTCGCTCAGCTGAGGCGAGCGCGGCCAGCGCCGAGAGAGGACGGGCGCGCGGCGGCTCCGGCTCCGGCTCCGGCTCCGGCTCCGGCTCCGGCTCCGGCCCGGCTCGGCCCGGCCAGCAGCGGCTCCCGCGCTCGGGGCCAGCCACCCCGCCGCGCCTCCCGCTGCCAGCGGCCCCCGCGCCCGCCGACCCTCCCTGCCCCGAGGGCTGCGCGGCCGGTGCCCGGGCGCCCGCACCCGTCCGCGGCGGCGGCTAGCGGGGCGCCGAGTCCTCGCGGGGCCGGGGAAGCCGCCCAGGCGGCCCTCCGCGTCCTCGGCCCGGGCCTGGCGGGAGGCTCCGGGGGCGCCATGGTGCTGGATCAGGAGGACGGTAGGTGCCCGGGGCGCGGCGCGGCTGCCCGGAGGCGCGCGGGGAGCGGAGCGGCGGCGGCGGCGGCGGCGGCGCGGGCCCTGCCGAGAACGGCCCGCCCGTGGCCGCAGCGCCCCCCGCGCCCGCCCCGGCCTCCTCCGACCGGTTGGCGGCTTCCCGGGAGCCTGGCGGCTGGGGTGCGCGCGCGCGCAGGGGGGAGGAGGGGGCGCCTCCGGGGGGTCTCAGGGTGAAGCCCCCGGGCTTCCTCCGAGGTTAAAGGAAGTCTCCCGGGCCACCCGGAGCCCGCCAGGGAACTTTCTCAGCGCCTGCAGCCCCGGGAGCGCTGCCGCGGGCTCCGGAGCAGGACCCATCCCCAGTCCCGCAGAGTCTGCACTGCCGCCCAGCCCTGGAGTGCAGTGCCCGCCCTCCCCGAGGCTGTCCTGAGAGAGCCTGCTTGGAGGTCCCCCCCAAACCAGTATTGCCCTGGGGTCCCCCAGGTCTGGGAGTGCAGAGCTGCAAGTCGGGTGGCATTGCCACCAGCCCTGGAAGGCCTGAGGAGTGCGCAATCTGGTCATCCCACCCAGTGTTGGGAGGTGCTGTGCTGATCCGGGTAGGCCACGTTGTCCAAAGGAACAAGGGTCTGCCAGAGGCATCTTTACCTGGACGCTCATGAAGTTCATCATCAGACTGTTTCAGTTGCTGGTTCCCAGGTGGTCATTCGGTGTCGTTGTAAGTGCCGGCCCGTTGGGTCAGTTCCAACCCATAGCCCCCTTATGTAAAGCACAGCAGAATGAAACACAGTCTGTGCTTGTGCCCGCACAGGTCCTCAACCTTTTAAAACAGGGGGCCAGTTCACCGTCCCTCAGACCATTGGAGAGCAGGACTACAGTTTAAAAAAACTATAACCAAATTCACTGCAGGCCTGGGATGAGTGGGCTGCTAAGAAAGACAGGCAGCAGAGGCAAAAAGACCTGGCGGGCGGGATAAATGTCCTCGATGGGCTGCATGTGGCCCGCGGGCCGTCATTTGAGGAACCTCACTTTAAGCCCATTGGTGTAGCCACACTTTAAATTCATCTCTAGAGTCGTCCTCTTGTTTTGCTGCCCCTCCACGTGACCAAGCGTATGTCCTTCTGCAAGGACAGGTTCTCTCCTGACAGCAGGTCCAAAGTACCCTGAGATGAAGTTTGACCATCCTTTCCTCTCTAAGGAGCATTCTGGTTGTCCTTCTTTTAAGACAGAGTGGTTCCTTTTCTGGCAGTCCATGGTACTTTCAGTGTTCTCCGATAACATCATCACTAGCGTAGTTCATGGTGATCAAGTAGGCCAGGGTAGAACTGCCCCAGGTGGGTTTTGGAAACGAACTCTTCCAGGGAGTAGACAGCAGCTGCTTGTTTGGAACTGATGACCGGGCCGGTTCGCAGGCAGGCCCAGAGCAACCCAAATTGGAATTCACTTAACGGCAGTGCATTTGGCGGAGATTTTGTTTGTTTCATTTTGTTTCCGCGCATAGTGCTTAAGAATTCACCGCCTAATGAAAGATTAGCGTTTCACACTTATCATCCGCTCCTCCAGAGAGAGATGTGGCAGGGAGTTTCCCTAAAGATGGCAGTTTTGGAAACTCTGTGGGGACGTGTTGCTCTCTTCTCCCGAAGTAACAGCAGACTCACTGCCATGGAGTCAAGTGTCACTCGTGCAGACCCTGAAGGACAGAGTAGAACTGCTCCTGTCGGCTTCTGAAATGAGGGCCGTTCATGGAGTAGAAAGTTGTATCTTTCTCTCATGGAGTAGTTGGTGATTTCGAACTGCTGGCCTTTGGGTTAGCAGCCCGATCAGCTTGCAACCCCTTCTGCCTTGGAATTGACTCACAGCAAAGGGTTTGGTTTCCTTCATCTTGTGTTGCTTTTCTTCAAACGAGCTCTCCAAATCATAGAAGTAAGTGTCTGGCTGCACAAACTCTTCATCCGCCCTGGGTCTAGCTCACACACTCCCCCTTCCCACCAGGGAAAGGTGCTGTTTGCCTGGTCGTCCTCTCTGGTCCCCCCAATCCTTGGTTTCACCACTGTGGTGATTGCTTGTCTGCTTTGCTGGGTATTGTCTTGGCTTTCAGACTAAAAACTCTGCATCCCAAGAAACCCCAAATCCAGGACAGTTGGGACTGTAGGCCCTCCTCTACACATAACCTTCACAGGCTTGGTGTGCAGTGCTGGGCTGGCCTTCTTTGGAGGAGACTTGTTTTCTGGGGTGCAGAATTGATCCAGGCTTCCACAAAACCTAACCATGTATGACCACAGTTTCTAAGAAGGCCTGTCCTGGCCCCCCAGAACCCCAAAGAAGAAAAGTGCTGACTGTATGTACACTTCTCCACTCTAGCTGGTTGCAAACTCTTGTACAGCAGCTGCGTGGGGCCGTGCAGAACATCTGAACTTGGTCAGGAGGCGTGCTGCAAGCCTGTAGAATCACTCTGTCAGGTCCTGTGTGGCAGCCACAGGGAACAGGGCACTGGTCACCTCAAGAGCTCTCTGTGAGGCCAGCCTTGAGACAGCTGTCTGTGTGCTGGGAGCAGGGCCCTCAAGCTGAGGCAGCTGAGATCCTGATAGCTTCCAAGGCCGTGTCCTGAAATATCTGCTCTGCCCAGGCCCATTCCCCCTTCCCACACCCACCCGCCATGTAGAAACCCTTCTTCCTCAGGACTTTCCTGCCAGCTGAGGCCACAAACTGCTGGGACCTGCCCAGAAGCTTGTAAGGCAGCCAGTAACACCCGCTTCCTTCTCACTGTGACCTTGGGGGCTGATCAGCTGGCCCACCTGCCGACCTCGGAGGCATTTCCAGAGCCTCCTGGAGCACTGGCACTGCTGAAGTGTGAACAAGCTCATCACCTGTGGAATGTGTTGGGTAAAAACTCCCTCTCCTGCCTCAGGGGAGCGGGGTATGTCTTTGAACTTGGAGGCAGCTTGGGTGGGGATGAGCCTAGGGGTGGGGCTACTTGCTTGCCTAGCAACTACCTTTGAGCTGAAGTGTCTCAAGTGTGCCTCTGTCCACTCAGCAGGTCCCCTCCTGGCATGGTGCATAAGTCACCCGAACCCTGTGGGACTCTGTAGGCAGCTCTGTAACCCACTGAAGGAAGCCCCCCTCCAGATGGGCATGTGTGTTGAGAAAGCAGCTGGTGAGCACAGCCAACCCCTTAGGCCTGGCACCAGTCCCCAGTCAGCATCCCTTACTGACCTCTGCAGCCCCCTACTCAGGACCTCGGGCCTGCTGGGAGCACCAGGGACCTGCCTCTTCAGGGGGCTGCCAGTCAGGTAACTGCTAACTGAACACAGGCTAGCAGGTGTTAGTGTTAAGACCAAGAGTCCCAGGGCACAACATGTGGACAAGGTGGTTGGGGGGCCCGGTGTGTGAATATAAACCAGGCCCCAGCAGTGAGAAGAAGTGGCCCCTGGAGGGGGGCAGTCAGGTTGTAACCTTTAGGGAGTGAAACTCAGGGGTTTCTATAGCAGGAAGCTGCCCCTTGCTCATCCTTCAGACCCTGCAGTAGCTACAGTCATGGCCCCAGCAAACTGGGGGGAGGGGCTGGCACAAAATGTGCCGATGGAAGTAGTGCCCTGATGGCAGTGCCCAAGCCTTCCTGAGCCCTTCAGGATAGGACTCCAGCTGCAGTGTGGGGAGAGAGAGAGAGAGAGAGAGAGAGAGAGAGAGAGAGAGAGAGAGAGATCAAACCCACAGTCCTGAGGGATGGCGAGTCTGCGCACAATGATATATTTAACATCAAATATACTCAAAGACTATTAGGATTAAGTATTCAAGATGAAGGGAAGTGAAACCCTCTGAGCTGCAGATGAGGCATCTCATTAGAAACAGCTTCTCCTCTGTTTTCTCAAAGCTTGACTTCTCAAAGCTGTCCCCAAGAGGGGAGGCTGAGCTGCAGCCTTCTGCCCCCCCCCACAAGCACCCCCTGCATCGGGGCCTCCTAGGGCTTAAGGGTCAAGACCTGGCCTCTGGGTCTCCTTTGTACCCTTTGTCCGCCCATTGTCCAGGGTGACACAGTTTGCAAAGCACCGTCAGGCACATGCTTTATCTCATGGGATCCTCACAGCAGCAACTTTGGGGACAGATGAAGAAGCTCTCCCACTTTACAAACAGGGAAACTGAGGCCCAGAGTGGGAACGTGGCTTGTCCAGAGTCGCTGTTGACGCCTGGCAGAGAGCAGAGCCCTAGCTCATGGATCTGTACCCCTTCCAGGACTTCAGCCTTCTCCTCCAACTTGCCCCTGGTCTAATCCTCAGAAGTGATTGTCAGGCCTGAGCCTCTAACACAGCTGTCTGGACTGGAGCCCTCCTTGGACGAGAGCGACATCATTATGATTTTTATCCCATCCTAGTACTTACTCTGTACTGTCAGGGAAGGAAAACTCTGGGGATTTGGAAGTGGGTGGCCTTTCTGAAGTAGACAGGCAGTCAGAACTAGGGCTCCGGGGAAGAGCAGGGGCCAGGAATGAAGAAGGTGGGCACCGCTGCACCTCCAGCTGCCAAACACAGAGCAAGAATGACCCACTCTGTAGTGTCACAACACAGTCATCTCTGTTTTGCTCTCTCTCAAGGACTCCCAGGGCCTCTGGCACCTAAAACCGGCTCACTGAGTATTTGTGGAATGAGAAAAACCCCTCAGTCTATAAGATGGAGGGGGCTGCTAGTTCAGATTCCCCGTTTACATGGGTGCAGGATGCTTTTGGAAGGCTATTGGGGTCTGAAATAGGGCCTCCAGACTTGTGTGTTTGTGTGTGGGGTGGGGTGGGAGTGTCCCCCTGTAGATGGTCGAGTTTACCAGACAATCTGAGCTGCGTCCAGAAGCTCTGGGCAGAGCAAATAACAAAGGAGAGAACGGACTCCGAGAAAGATCACCGAAGCGGGGTGGTGCAGAAAGCAGAGACCGAATGGGCTGGGAGTGACAGATCTGGACAGCCCTCCAAGGTGCGGACCCCAGGACCGGAACGCGCCGAGCAGCGGCGACAGAACGGCCTCCAGGTGGCGCTGCGGAGCCGGGCAGCCGGCCGCCTCCACTCCCCATTACCCCGGGAGGAAGGGGGGCCTTGCTCGGGAAATGTGTGCGTTTATTCAGTAGCAGGAGTGCAAACCTCCTACATTGAGGGAGAAAGGCAGCGGGAGACGGCCGCCGAGATTCCCCCGTCTCTCTGAATATAATTTTAGATTGAGATTCAGATTAAATCCGAGGGGAAAACACTTTAGGAGGCTGAAAGCTGTGTCGTTGCCAGAGCCAGGGTTATGAGCTATCAAATGCAATTACATTAAGACAGATTATACTGGGCAAATTGAGCCATTTAGAAGGTGAGAATCAAAGGAACGACTCTGATCCTCTCCCCCGGCCCTCCCCTACCTTCTCTCTCTCTCTCTCTCTCTCTCTCTCTCTCTCTCCCCCCCCTCTCTCCCCCTCGTCCTCTCTCTCTCTCTCTAAATTGCAGTTCGTAGTTCCTTGCAATTCTGAGGCACAAAAGTAGGTGAGACCGCTTTTGTATCTGCGAAGTGCTGCACTCCTGACTGTAATTCTAGCCCAGCGCAATCTAGGTTAAGAGCTGGACAAGCGGGTAATTAGAGCCCGCTCGCTGCCCGAGGACCGGCCGCCCCGCCGGAGCGCGCCCGGAGTCGGCGCCCTTCTCCCGGCCGAGCCGAGCCGAGCCGCGGCTGGACACGGAGTGCCCGAGATGATGGTGCTCGACAAGGAGGACGGTAGGTGGCGGGCCCGGGGTCCCGACGCCCCCACCCCTGGCGCCCCGCCGCGCGGAAGCGCGCGGAAGCGCGCTCACACACACGCGCACGCGCGTGCCCGAGGGGTCCAGGCGCGCACAGGTCGGGCTGTGCCGGGACTGCGGGACAGGAGCGCGCGCGCGGCCGGCTCGGAGCAGGGGCCGGGCGGGGCGGTGTTGGGGAACCCCGGGCGGCGCACCCCTCTGGCGCCCGCAGGCAGGGAGGCTCCCCGGCTCCCCCAGCCCCGGAGCCGGGGAGGTTGGCTTTGGTTCGGTCTTGGCGGCTGCTGGGCTCGCCGCGGCCATCAGCCGCGGGCGGGCGGCGTCACCCGAGAGGCGCGGAGCTGAACAAATCAGCGGTTCGGGCCGGAGGGGACTCCGGGGCTTGGGGCGCGCGGAGGACACAGCGCTCGCTCTGGGGCGCCTGGGAGGCAGGGCCAGCCCGACGGAGCTGCCCCTGAGCGAGAGCCCGGGGGTGGGGGTGGGGGTGGGGGGGCCGAGAGCGCCTCCTGGGCCGCCGGCTCCCGGGCTTCCAGAGAGGGGCCGGGAGTTTGGCCCCCAGGAGGGAAGCGTCCCACCAGCGACCCGCAACTCCCCTGCAGGGAGGCCCCAGAGTGGCAAGGACTCGCCATGCCCAAGCGCCTCCGTGCGCCCCAGGGGATGGCCGGGGCCGGGGTGGTCAAAACAGAAGGGACCATGACTGCGGGAACTCGCCAGCAGGTGGTCCCACAGACCTCCAAAGTCTTCTTGGGATGAGGTGCCCCGCCGCGGACGCTCTGGAACGCTCTGCAGAGGGAGGGCATGCCAACTCTGGTGAGGGGTAAAGCCAACCGTTGCCATGGGGCCTACACACAGCACGTTGGTTCCCCAGCTGTCCCCACCTCTCCTGCCCCGTACACAAAGCTTGTGTGGTTTTGTGGGGGTTGTCTTCGGTATTTGGGGGAGCTCTGGGAATAGTTGTCAGCACCGGTACTGCTGCCCCCTGCCTGCCCCTGGCACAAAACAGAAAGGGTGGTTTGACATGAACCCCTCAGCCCTCCGACCTTCCATTCTCGAGTCCCTGCTGAGTCTGTGCTTGTCTGCCTTGTAGGACCCTTGGTGCCCGGGAACCCGGTCACTTAGTGAGAATTCGAAGTTGTGACTTGCTCAAGGTCATGCCAGATGTTCACTTTGCGGCCAACACATGCTGGGGTCCCTGGCTTCCCATGCTGGCCAGTCAGAGACACCCCATAAGGAGGTGGCTCATCAAGGGTCTGGTGTAGAGGTGAAATGTGGGGGAGCCCTGTGACTGGTCCCCATTTGTCAGCAGGAAAGAAGAGCGAGGGAACTAGATGCCCAATGAGGCCATTTATCTGCTGTCTGCTGGCCGGGGTGTCAGTTATCTTTCGTATGTGCTTCTCTGTTCATGGACCCATCCCTTGGTGCCTGGGGCTAGCTCTCCTCCGGCGGAGGTGGGGTCTGAAAGGGTTGGATTGGTGTCATTTCCTCAGTGCAAAGGAGTAAAAGCAGTACGGGGTCAGGTCAGGTAGGGAGGGAAGAGGTCTGGATTCTGCCCCTTCTTGTCACCAATGCCCGGTGTCCGGGATCCATGGTGCCATCTTGGAGTTTCACTTCACTGGTGAGGCTGGCACAGAGAGTACTGCCTGGATGCCTGGGGGCACTGCCATTCTGAGTAGCATCTCACACGCTTCGTTCCCCCCCGGCCCACTTTACCCGCAGCTTCCCGAGAGGAGGCAGGAGTTGGGTCCAGAGGAGGGAAGTGTCCCGTCAGTGACCAGCAGCTCTTCTACATGGAGACCCCAGGGTGGCATGGACTCACCTTAGCAGGGCCTCACTGTGCCCCAAGGGAGGTCAGAGTCCAGAACACCCAGACCCTTTCATATTGTGTGAAAACAAGGAGCTCTGCCCCAGGCCCTGGACCCAACTCTCTGCCCAGACAGTCTGTGGTCCCTCAGGGATTTCAGAAGCACCCTCAGAGGAAATGGGTTTCTGAGGGCCATTTCAGCCCGCCTCCTGCCTCCAGGCTGTTGTGCACCTGTCACCCTAGACGGTCATATTTGTTTTCTCTGTTCTCTAGCCAATCTAAATACTAGTGTGCCCACTCAGTCCTTGCCCCGAGCTTCGAGCCCCATAGCAATCCAAGACAGGTGGCTGGGACATAGAGCATCCATCAGAGTCTCGTCTTGCCCCGTCTGGAGCTGCCCTCCAACAGCTGCTGTTATGCTCATAAATGCACTTCTCACTCCCCGTCAGCGTAGGGCCGCCGAGGGCTTCGAAGGTGGCACCTTCACCATAGGGAGAGAGGGACCACTCACCAGCATCTTCCAACCCTCGGTGCCAACTTCTTCTCGAGCACCCCTGTCCTCTCAGCAGGTGGTCCCCAGGCCTGGGTGGCAGCCCGGGCTCCCCGCACTGTGAAGGGCTGTGTTTCTCAGGCCTGTAGCACTTCGTCTTAAGGCAGCCAGGACTTGGGGCTCCCATTAATCACCCCAACGCCTACCCCTCCCCCCGACCACATCTTGTCAGAGGGGCTGGGGGTTCTGGTTGAAGTCAGGTCGGCCAGCTGCCGCGGACCAAAGCTTTGGCTCAGGCAGACTGCGGGGCTTTCATGTTGCACTTCTGAAAGATAATAAAATATCCATCGCTTTGCCGTGGCAACGGGTTTAAGAGACTTTGTGAAGTATTGAATCGTCAGGAAAAAAAAATTTTTTTTGCTTTTAAGCACGGTGCATTATTAATAAAGTAATCCATTAGGTCGAGCCGTGAAGGGTCACCACCGAGCCGGCAAGATCGGTTTCAAGAATGGTTAAACTTTGGGTTTTAAGATTAATTGCTTTCCTTTGGATGCTTGCTCTTGGCCTCGCCATCTCCACTTTACTGGAACTCGGGGGGCCTGGGTTTGTGAACGTGGTCGAGCCTGCCTGTCAGCGAAGAGTCTAGCTCCAACTTTCCGCAGAAACAGCCGCCCTCCCCCGGCGTCTGTGGTGTCAGGGGCTGGCCGGGCCACCAGACTGGGGTGACCCATACGTCTTCCCGGAAACGGAGGGAGCTTCTACCCTGACCAAGTCCACTTTTCCACTCGGCTGTGTTTGAAGAGGTCCACGAAGAAGAGCAGACAGCAGAGAGTTAGTTCCCAGGCACCCCTCAGACAGTGAATGGCTTTGGGCTATGGGGACCAGGCAGGAGGGGGTGCTGAGTTAAGGTTGCTGATGCCAGAGAGTAGGGGGGGGGGCGTTTCTGGAGGTGAGTTGCCTCTGCAGAGCTCCAGCAGGAAGGCTGGGGTGTCTGTAGGAGCTGAATGCCAGACATGATTCTTCGAGTATTTTTAATAAGGGAAAATACCGAAGGAGAGTGGAGCCGGACCAAGGAGACCAGACAGCGGAGTCTTCAATTGTTAATGACTGCTCTCTGAGTGTGCCGGCCCAGCTGACTCAGTGGGGCTGCAAGGGCAGACATCTCTTGGGCTCTGCTTGGGCACCGATGAGCCCTTTCTTGCTGACCTGTGGGACTTATGGGAGATGTCTTCCTCCTCTGGCCCACAGGGCCTCTTGAATGCCACTTCTGGTGGAATAGAGTCAGGACCTCCCTCGTCCTGAAGCTTGGCCCATCCCACTGAGTGTGTTCATGGGAGGCTGGCAGAGGGAGACCAGGCCTGGCCCCTTCCACCTGGTGCCTAGAAGGGCAGCCTCCATCCTGGTTTAGTCCCTAGTGCACCCACCCAGTCCCCTTCTGCAACAAAGCCCTAGGTGTTGCGAATGGGGCATCACAAATCTCCAGGAAGAAGCATGCGCAGCCGCCTGCCCTCCTGCCTACCCAAACTCCTCCAGGCAGAGAGAGTGCAGAGCCGGGTCCCCACCCCCTCCCAGAGCCCTGGGTAAAGAAGCAGGTGCCCGTCTCTGTTCCCCACTCTCCCAGACATTTGCACTAAGCGGGGGACGGGCAAACAACATCAATTGGTCTGTCGTCCAGAATCCATGTCTTGCTAATGTACCCAGATTAACTCAACTGTAAATTGTCTCCTTGGATGGCGGTGTCTTGCTAAAAGTTTCCCATATGATTCATGATTTGGATTGCTTTTAACGGCTATTGGCTAAGCAAGCCGGTGACTGTACAAGGTGATGCAATTGGCATTAGCGAGGGAGGCACGGGAGCGTGTAATGCAGTCAATACTGCATTAACTACTGATGCCCAATTACAGGGAGCAGCAGAGAGCCTTTCAGGAGCATTAGGACTGGGGGAAGCTGAGATCACTGGCCGCGGCTCGCCTAAAAGCTTCACCCTTTGCGTGCCGGCACTCAGTGCTGGCTTGGCTGCGCTCTTGGCCTCTGCCTTGCCTCCCTGCAGTCTCTCTCCCTGAGCATGTCCCACAAAGATGCTTTTAACACATGGAACTATGCATTTTCCTAGAGCTGGGGGCTGCTGCTCATCCTCTCTTGAGAATTGATTCTCCACTCTACCCCACCACGTGTCCCAGAGTCCGGCCAGGCGGCCGCCCCATTCGCTTCCATTTAAGGAGCCTCTCAGCAGGGCCCATTTGTGAGCTGCACCAAAAAGAGGTCTATTTTAGTTCCTCACCCTTGGAAGAGATGGATGATTGCCAGCGCGGAGTGGCAGCGGACCTTCTGTGGCCGTGGATGAAGGTGACAGGAAGCTCAGCCGTAGCCCCGTTTGGGGCCACTGGACTGAAGACGTGCCTGCGGTTGGCAAGGTTGAACCTGCTGCGACCCACAGACAGATCCGAAAAGCAGGGGAGCAACCCAAGCCAGGAGGGTGTCCTGAGCAGAACTAGGGGCTCCCTCTGGACCTGAGTGGATCACAGGGCAGAGCTGCTTCCTTGTCACAGGGGAGACCAAGGTGGTTATTTGCCTCCAGCTCTAGGGTCTCCCAGAAATCCTTGATCAGGAGCTTCATGGGACACTGGAAGAAGTTAGGACAGAAGATGGAGGGAAGGATAGGAGGGCCCCAAGGTGCCAGAGTCCATTTGACTTACTGCTCCCCTACTGCCGTGCTAAGTTTGGCAATTCCAATAGGCCATGCTCAGGGCATGGATGTTGATTCGCCTCCAGAGCTTCTCATCTTTACAATGCGGACAGCCACATTTGCTGGGCAGGTTTGTCATCAGGATTCAATGAGGTCATGCTCACGTGCTTGATAGCCGGGAAACCTTACGCCCAGTCTGTGATACTGCTCTGTGCGGTCCCGGTGTGATCTGACATGGACGGGGCCCTTCTCCATGCTGTTCCCATTTATTCGCTGCTGCCTCTGCGGAGCTGCTGGCCTCACTGTTCATCACTGTCTAGAGGCCCAAGGCAGGCCGTGTTATGGAAAGAAGTCTTTGAACCATTCTTTTATTGCAGGAAGGGTGAGACTCAAAGAGGACCTGAGAGTTGCCCAGGGTTATGTGAGGAGTTAGCACCCCGAACTCCCTCCTCTTTTGGGGGATCTGGACCCAGCTCCTGTGTCTCCTGCTAGGGTTCCAAGATGTGATAAGGTTGGGGCCCACCTGTGTGCGCTTCCCAGACCTGGCCCTGTCCGGTCTGCCCACAACACAAGAAATATGTTTCTGTTGTCAGTGTAAGTCCTCCTGGAACTGTGGTTCTCAACCTTCCTAATGCCAAGACCTTTTAATACAGTTCCTTGTGTTGGAGTGATCCCCCAATCACAAAATTATTTTCATTGCTACTTCATCATTGTCATCTTGGTTCTGTTAGTTCGACCCCCAAAGGGGTTATGACCCCCCAGATTGAGAACCGCTGTCCTAGAAGGTGAACTCATTTACCTGGCCTGGAGCCTTAGCAACTGGAGAGGCCTGGGGAGTGTATATAGCATGCAGTCCATCATACCTGCCAGGCTTGCCTAGATTTTAGGACATTGAAGCTTGAAGGACTTTCATTAACCCCCAGGCTTGCTTGGTTCTTGGTCTTGTTGGAATGAGTCTTCCTAGTGGGTCTGTACTCAGGATGGGACTACACTCATGGAGTGGGGGACTCAACTCATCCTGCCTTGCAGGAACTGGTTTTGTGCATCTCCTCTAACTCTGGGTATAGTGCCAGGAGCTTGACAGGGCAGTGTTTATACCATAGCAATTGGCAAACATGACCGAGCAGGGCTTTCTTCCAGAAGTTAAGTCTTTATCAGCATAATACTGGTTTGCTTTTTCTTGTCAGACTGGACCACCTCTTTCTGTTCTACCATCTCTGTTCTCTTAGTCCCCTTATCATCGTTGTCCCCATGACTACCAGACTGTGCCAGCCTCTGTTATCCGGGCATTCTGCCTGACATCTGCTGCTCCTTCTTCCGCCATGCTAGCTATGCAAGTCGAACATGCCTGCTCTGCTTTGAGTTCCAGGCCCATTTGACGCTGAGGTTGCGTTTATTGCTCATGTTGTTCTCTTTGCCTGATATGCCCTCTCCGAATTGGTTGGCCTTCAGGAACCCATAGGTGGTCTCAGCCCATTCCAGGCCTCGCTCAGAAGCACGTCCACGATGTCTCGCGACAAGCTTGACCCTCAGTGGTTGGAGTGGACCTGTTTGGTGTTCTGTCCCCAGCAGGCGTCCACCGCAGCTCGCACCCTAAAGGCAGATACGTAGGTGATGTGAGAGGGGTGATTAATCTGGTCCAGAGACCCCAACATGAAGGTCTACGAGGTCAAGTTGGGTGGGTCACAGATTACTCTCCCCTGCATGGTCCCACAAGGCTTCTTGAGCAGTCTACCATCTTCAGATGTAACCCGTTGGGGTGACTCAGGACCCCTGGGTGCTAGACCGAGCTGACGTTTGACTTCAGAGGCTGCTTTGGGCCTCAATTCCTTCATCTCTTCAGTGGGAGCAAGCATGCCCAATTAGCACCCAGTGTCCATAGGAGCTCTCGGTAAGCCAGGACGCCTCTGGCCAGTGTGGAGAGATACTGCCCTCTCCACAGGTGGTCTCTTTGACTTCACTCGCCTGGCCTTCGCGCTCCTAGAAGGCACAATAGGCACCACTTTCCTAAGCACTTGCTGAAACGCGTTTATGCTGTGCCCTCAAATCGATTAGCTGCTGCTGAATAAAACCTTCCCCAACGCCGTGGCGTCAGAACAACGAGCATCTATTTAACTCGAGAATCTGTGGGTCCGTGATTCAGGCTGGCCTCGGGTGAGTGGTTGTCTGGTCTCCGTTAGGCTTGCTCACGCCTGGCGGAAGGCTGATCGCTGGCTGCCAGGAGTGACCGGGCCGCAGGCCCCTGGGCACCCAGCAGGCATGGCCAGCTCGTTCTCCTAGCAAAGACAGGGTTGGGAGAGAGTGGGAGCCTACATGGCTTCTTCTGGGAGCCTCAGCTTGGCCAGGAGACGCTTGGGGCCCTGCTTGAGTCTGTTAGCCAGAACAGTGCACCGGCAGGACAGGTTTCAGGGGTGGGAATCAGACTCTCCTCTGGAAGAGAAGAAGTGGAAAGTCACATGGCTCAGGGCGTGGAGCCCAGGACAGTACAGAGACATGAGGCCATTTCTCCCAGTCTTCCAAAGCACAGACCTATGGTCATTGCCCTTGTTAGGTGCCACGAAGTGGGCACCAACTTACAGTGCTCGTGCTCCCTGGAACACCACGCATCCTGTCCCCACAATTGCTCTTAGGTTGTTGCAGCCACTGCTCGGGTCGTCTTGTGGAGGACCTTCCTCTTTGTCGTGGCCCTTCACCTTTACCACGCATGATGTCCCGCTCCAGGCACTGGTCTCTCCCGTCAACGCGTTCCTAGGATCTCATTGCATACGCTTAAGAACCTCACGCAGTAGCTGCAACTATTATGCTGCTATTCATTTTTCAGACGGGAGCACTGTTGTGTCGGGAGGTGGAGCGATGGGTCCCAGATCCCATGGCGGCCTGTAAGTGCCAGGCTTGGGCTGTCAACCCGGACGGTGTGAGTGCAGGGTCCGGCTCTCATTCTCTGCGCTCTGCTGACTCCCTCTTCCAGCTGTCAGGCTGGGGGTGGGGGCAGCAGGACGTTGGGCAGAGAGAGGACGGCTAGGTGGGGTGACCTCAGAATCTGGTTGCTTTCTCTGTGGCCAAGACTAGGGGATACTAGAATGCAGTCAGCTCCCACTGCCATGTCCCCCAGTAGATCCACTCTGTTCTGCAACGGGACTGGACATTTTGAGAGGGTGTGATGCTCCATTGTCCCCAAAGTTGACTTTAGCAGGGGCATGTATGCAGATGTAGCCTGGTGGGAATCCATTGATTGGTTAGCCCCCCGCGTCTAACGGGGCGGTAACTGGGCTGGTGAGAGGCCTGTGTACATTCATAAACCAGCTGATTGAAAAGCAATATTTCAGATAAATACAAGCCAGCGATCTATCAGTGGTTGTAATAAAACCCAGGCTTCAGGCTGTGATTTTATTTTGAAATAATAAGAATTGCTTGATTCTTTTTACTTGAGTTACCATGGTAATTCTGGCGTGGAGCAGTGTTATATTGATTTAGAAAGTGGACAGTAATATTTCTTTTGTGTTATTCTGTTTCTAGGCCTTGATTTCTAATTTCCACTTGGAGATTACTTTTATAAATTTCTTAAGTCCTTCCACTTTTTTTTCCCGCCCCTCTCACAGTATAATTTTCCTCTCATACGCCGCTCTGTTCCGAGCTTATTGGTTTGCTCTTATTTTAAATTAAACTTGCTGGTTTCAAATATTGAAATGACATCTTTGTCTGTGTCTGTACTTTGGTTTAGCAAAATATTACAGTCTGACGCCTTCTGCTTAATAATTTAAGGGAGGCATTCTGTCGGCCCTCACTGGGTGCTGATAACTTATGACTCAACCAACGCAGGCCTTAAACTCCTGACATTTTAATATTGTCTGGTATGAGCAGCTGCCCCTCTGCTCAGAGTCTTGGTGGGGGACGGCGGGAGCGGGGGAGAGAAGCCCTCGAGATACCCCAGAAGGGGTATACAGCATTCAACTTTGCTGGTTGACGCCTTGACTGGGTGGAGAAGGGGAGGGAGACACTCCCCCACACTCTCCCCACCTAAGACTCATCTCCTCTGGCCCAGCACCCACCTCCCACACCTGGTACTCATTCCATCTGGCCTCGCCTCTCCCCAGGCTCTGCAAACCTTGATACTTGGCCCTTGGGGACAGATTGTCCTGGAGAGACTGGGTGGGGCTGCAGTGAAAACGCGCAAACTCTCTGATTCTCGGTTTGGCCTTTGGTATCAGGCAGCGTTGAACCCGCCTGGCCTTGGAGGGGGTCAGACTGGGTTCAAGACCTGCCTCTACTGCCTCACAATTCCCTGGGAACCCTTTTCTGGTGTGCTGATGCTTCAATAGCAAAGGCTGGTATAGTCAGGTGGACTTCCCTAACCCACCTGGCGGGCCTGGGGGAGGAACAGGCAGGGGAGAAGGCAGAAGGGGATGTAATTTGAGAAGGTGCTCGCAGAACCACAGGGGGATGGATCTTTGGAAAGGGAGGCCCTAGAAATACAGCCTCTGAGAGGCTTCCTCCGCCTGGCTTTGGGGTTCTGCCCAGTTGAGAGCAGGGAAGGCGAGGGCAGAGGTCCAATGGGAAGCCAGGTGGCAATGGGGCTGGAAGGAGGTCTCTGACCTCTGGGCTCCTCTGCTTTCAACACTCACCGTCAATCATCAATCGAGGAAAGGTCATGACGACAAAGGCTGTGGGTGAAGCTCCATCCCCAGCGCCCCCCTCTTCCTGGCCCCAGTACAGTGCTGTCTTAGGGATTTACCAGCACATGCCACTGCCTCAAACTTGGCAACTTAAAGCAACTCATGTTTCTTATCTTATGGCTTCTGTGGGCCAGGATTCAGGTATGTCTTTTCTGGGACCCTTGCCCCAGGGTCTCTTGAAGGTCACTGTCACAGTACCCACTGGGGCAGTGGTCTCATCTTAAGAGTTCTCTGGGGGAAGGACCCACTTGGAAGCCCTGTAACCCAGACGTGGGCAACCTCTAATGCCACGTGGGCAGTAGGCTGGAGGCCACCCTCAGCTCGTGACCGCCTAGCTCTCTCCACCGTGGCAGCTCGCTCCCTCCGAGCCGGTTAGAGAGGGCATCTGCTGGGAAGGACTTTGCAGTCTTCGATGACCCCAATGGCTGGGGTGACATGGCATCATTTTGACTCTCATCTCGAGGGACAATTCACTAGACCCAGGCCTCACGCCGGAGGAGGGGAAGACACAGGATATGAACACCCAGAGAGGGGCCCCCTTGGACCCCCTTAGAAGCTGACCTGCCATGAGAAGTCAGCCTCCAGTCCAGCATTAAAGGCTCCCGATCTCAGCATCCTAGCTGCCCCCAAAGAATCAGTCACCGGTTTCATTCCCCAGGGGCCCGAGCTCGCTGCCTCCTGGCTCAACGCACACCAGGAGAGGCCACAGGTGTCTCCAAACCTCCGTTCTTGAAAGGCCAGGAAGGCAAACCCTGGCCCATTTTGCAGAGAGTCGTGGGTGGTGCCCCGAGAAGGGGAGAGAGCCGCCTCGGATCCCATAGCAAGTTAGCCTGTGGCTGAAGTCAGACCTCGGCCTAGTGGGAGTAGCTGCCTGCCGTGAGGCTGGGGAGGTGGTAATTAGACACTCCCGGTCCCTTTTTGGCCTGGTGGGTGAAGGGAGGTGGCACTGGCTGTAAACATAAACATACACACACCGGCTGGGCACAGGGTGGAGACTGTGGGATTCCTCTTTGTTGCCGATGGTAAGTTTGCTACGAGGGGCCTGCCGAGCTGCCGTCGGTGAGACCTGTCACCCAAGCTCCCCCTCAGCAGGGCGTACATCCTTGGACGGGGTGGGTGGGGTGTCTTGCTGAGCCAGATGACCTGTACCTGCTAGTTGGTGGGCCTCAAGTCCGTGCTGGCATTGTGGGTGTGGTGGGAGCAGCATCTATGAGGTGGCCTTGACAAAGGCCTCTTCAGCACTTCCTCACATGCCCAGAAGCAGTGACCTAGGACAAGATGTCACCAGCCTGTATCCTCAGGCCTGTCCCTCCCATGGTCTGGGTTTGGATTTCCCCATTTATACTCCAAGGACTGCCGTTTGCTTCATGCTTACTGACACCGGCAAGTGGGGACCTGGCTGTTGAGGGAGAAGGGATACATGAGACTGAGGCCAGGAGAAGGAGACTGTGTCACTCTGGGTAGACTAGAGAAACAAATTCATGAGCAATCATATGTGTCTGGGAAAGAGCTTGATATACAAGAGCAATTGAATATTGAGAAAACATCCCAGCCCGGCCCAGGTCAAGTCCATCAGTCTGCTATTAGCCTATATGTCCAATAACAATCTATAAAGTCCTCTTCAGACTCATGAAACACATGCAATGACGCCAGAGGCAGGAAGATCAGAGGCCAGTGAGTGTGAAGCCTTGTGGATCCAGTGGCGTGGTAAGCCTTTCAGTCCTGGCAGGCATCTCCCCGTGGTTCCTCCAGCTCCAGGGCCTAGCATCATGTGTCTTGTCAGTAGAGAGTCTCTCAGGGAGTGAGCAGTGTCTCCTGTCTCTAAGGAAGAAATACAGGCATTCCCATAATTCTCAGGAGAAGGCCATGCCCACTCAGAGACCTTATCAGCTCTGACCCAATTAACAGACTAGACTCCACTCCTTCACTCTTCATCCTCTCAAGTTGCCACCAGATGGTGTGACTACCCTCATGAGGCTTCTTTTGCTTCCCTAGGTCTTCTGGGGTCAGAAAAAGTAAGACTTCCCGGGTGAGAACACTTGTGGTGCTCCCATCCTAACACTGGTCCCATGTACTTGGCCTTGTTCTAGTTGAATTCAGATGGCTAGGCCCCTGCTTGTTCATAGGTAGACTCTCATCTAGAAGGCGGAGGGGGTTTGTAGGGCAGGTCCCAAGCCTGGAGGGTAGCAACCAAAGCCATAGCCTCAGGTCAGAGTCCCCCAACCAGTCCTCTCTTCTCGTGGAAGGGGACTCCAATGCCTCGCGTTCTTCCTCCATCTGTGGAATGGCTCTGAGACGTTTTCTGGGTAGAATGCGGCCCAGCAGAGGCTGCATCCAGCCGGTATAGGATCTCAGTGCTGCACCCCATCTCAGTCAAAGGCTGCCTCTTCCAGATAGCTGGTCTCCCCACAGCCAGAAACTGTTTCCCATCTTCTAGGTCTCTGCTGGCCAAAGACCAGGCCTTCCTCCCTGCCCCACACCCCCCTTGACCTCAGGAGTGTTTGTGCCTCTTTGCCCTCAGCATGCTCGATGAGATCAATGCTGACCTGTGCTCTCTATGTACCAGTGTTATGTGTAGAATCCTCGCCTTCTCTGTGGGTGGGAGAGCCAGGTCTGGGTCCTGCCCCTGCGCCTCATACACAGCCACCAGCAGCACAAGGTTTCCGCAGGGCTTACAGACTAGGAAGCAAGGCCTGGCAGTCTATTTCCAAGCATCAGCCAGAGGAAGGCCTAGGGATCACAAGGGTCTGATCCACAACCCATCACCAAGCTGACGCACAACCAAGGCGGCGTTCTGTCCTGTCATTCACAGTCTTCAGGAATCTCAGGCTGGCCAGACAGAAACTGCAGTGGTAGGGGGGAAACGAATTTGCAGAAACAATCCAAGAGGAAAAAGAAAATGGGTTGAAATAATTAACGCAAAGTAGATCTGGCAAGCAGCGAAGCCTGCACCTGGTAAAATATGTTATTGACTGAAAATTGACAGCATTCTCAAATCTTCCTGATAAAATGTAAATCTGGGAAAGTTGGCTCAGGAAACATCTTCTGGTAGAAATAATTGCCATGAAAGGCATCTCAAGAGAGGCAAAAACTCTAATTGGTAAGATGTGCTATGAGCCAACACGATCACGAACCCAGGAGTCAGTCATTTAAGAATCAGGAAAGATTTAAGAATCAGAAAAAATTTAGGGGTAGCTGGGACCAATAGAAAGAAGTCCAATAAAGGTTAAAATGGGCCGAGGGGGAGGAGAAAGGAATAATCTAACAATTAAATCAAACCTTAATCAAATGACTTAAGGCACTTCTTGGGCCTCATGAAACATTCACTCCTGTTACTGTACTTCTTATAAAAATGTGGGGGTTGGGGGCTCACCCCTCCTGTTGGATGCTTCGTAAGTATTTGTTGCGTGACTAGTGAATGAATGAGTTAGCAGCTGAAGGGGCCAAGAGGGGAGCAGAAGGAAGGACGGTGGCCCTGTGTTTGTGGACGGAGGGCAGGTCATTGTGGCTGCCTCTTAGAGCAGGATCGATGCGGCCACATTGGCGGGAGGTTCCCCTGACCACATCCCTGTGGGGATCTGTAGACTGTGGTTATGAGTTTGGATTTCCTGCTCATGTCAATGGCAGGTCCTTGGAGTGCTTTGAACGCGGGCAAGATTCTTCATGCTCAGATTTACATCGGTTAAGACAGTGGTTCTCAACCTTCCTAATGCCTCGACCCTTTAATATAGTTCCTCATGCCCCCCCCCAAACCATAACATTATTTTCATTGCTACTTCATGACTCCAACTTTTATGAATCCTAATGCAAATCTCTGATATGCAGGATGTATTTTCATTGTTACAAATTGAACATCATTAAAGTACAGTGATTAATCACAAAACAATATGTAATTATAGACTGTGAAATATTTATTTCTAATGAAAAATAGATGAGATTTTGTCTTGAAGCATGGTGTAGCATGGGTAACGGTCTTAATATAACAAGACTAAACTTCATTGCTGCATTTTGCGATGGAATGCAGGCAAAGTCAATCTCAGGGGGGAGATGGAGATAGCCTCTTTCTCATCACAGCAGCATATCTGCATGGGGGCCCACCGCCTGGAGACTGACAGAGGAGCGCTGGCTGCGGTGTCTTGGTTCCTAAGCTCAAGGTGACCCCTGTGAAAGGTCGTTGAACTTCCAAAGGGGTCTGGACTCCACAGGTTGAGAACCACTGGTTTAATCTTCTTGGGGCTTCTCTGGAGAGTGTACGTTAGAGGCGGGCAAAAGCCATTCATGGTGTGTGATGGGCAGGGTTCTCCTTTCTGCCCTTTACAGAGTGGCCACTCTCCATCCCCCTGCAGCCACAGGTTGCTGGTCACTCGCCACCATCTTCTTCACGATCTGCAGCCCATCAGGCAGGAAGAGTCACGCTTGGTCAGGGAGAAGGCACTTGACGCTCACGAATGAGAGAGAGGGTGGTGCTCTGGTCTGGTGCTGCCGTCTTGGGAGTGTGGAGGGTTTCTTGGAAGTCTCCTGGGGAAGGAGAGCCCAGTGGTGAGTCGGGCTGTGATTTACAAGGTCAGCAGTTTGATACCACCAGCCACCCCTTGGGAGAAAGATGGGATTTCCTACTCTTGTAAAGAGAGTCTCAGAAACTCACAGGGACACTTCTCCCCTGTCCTAGAGGGTCACTTGGCATCAACTCGAGGGCAGTGAGGTTGGTGGAGTTTTTTGGTGGTTGAGAGGAGCCCAGGTGACAGGGTGGGTTACGTGTTGGGCTGCTAGCCACAAGGTCAGCAGTGCCAAGCCACCTGCCACTCGCTCTGAGGAAGGTAAGACTTCCCATGCCTGCAAAAAATTAGCCTCAGACACCCCCCGGAGGCACTTCTACCCTGTCCCACAGGATCTCAGTGAGCCAGAGTTGACTTGATGGCGCTGTGTTGGTTTTGTTTGGGTGGTTGGCGTCCTGACTGGAGTCTCTTAGCCCCAACTCCAGTCGCAGGGCCTGAGCTTCTGGCCAGAACTCGGGTGGAGCCATGGGGAAAGGAGGCCAGAGTCCCCAGCTTCATGTCTCTCCTCACTCACCTTTGCCTCGCCGGGCCCCATCTGCCTTCCCTTCCTCTACCCATCTCCTTCCTCCATACTTCATTCTCCACTCTGCCCCTGGCTGCGCCAAGAACCTGGCAGTCTACACTGCAAAGGCATGAGCCCGTGTTTCCGAAGGCAGACAGGAGTGCCCAGAACTGGGAGAGTGTGGGTTCAGAGCTGCCCAGGCACCTGTGGGCCAGTCGCTGACTGCTGTGGCCTCACACCATCTGTCTGTGCAGGGAAGTGGGGGCACACCGTCTGCCAGCCCTCCCGCCGACTAGTTAACGCTCCCCAAGGAGAGCGTCTGATGCTGGTAAAGAAGTGTGCCCTCCCCTCCAAAACAGGTGGGAACCCTAACATCTGTACCTGTGAGTAGGACTGTTTGGAAGTCAGGAGAGAGGTTGGGAATTCAAAGCCACCCGGGGTGTCCCAGAAGAAAGCTCAGGGGGCATGACCTGCATAACCCCATGGGGTGCAGGTCTACTCAACCCCCATGGGGTCGCCTGCAAGCGGGATTGATTTGACTGCCCCTGGTTCATTGCTTTTTGCTTGGTCTGACTGGTTTTTCGTTCCCTACGGGCCAGCTTCCTGAGGGGGCGTCTCATGAGGAAGCCATGGAAATCCGTAGAACTAGGCTTGTGCTCAGCCAAGGAAGTGTCTCCATTTACCTCCAAGGCCCAGAAATGCCCCTCAAGTGCCCAGAGCTCTCCCGCCCCTTGCCCACCTGGGAAGACGTGGAGGCAGCTCTGTCTGCCTCTGCTAAGGTGAGGTCTGGGGTGCCAGGACTCTGGGCAGCTGCATGGCCCTGTTGGCACTGGCTCCCCCTGTTGCCCAGGGCGCTTTCTTTCTCTTGCACCCCCTCTCAGCTTAGCCTGAGCGGGTGGGATGCAAAAAGGAGCCCCGGTGACTTGTTGAGCTGTGGGAATGCACAGCTTCTGCAGGAGAAAGAGCTTCCTCCATCCTTAAAGAGCTGCAGTCCGGGAAACCCACGGGGGAAGCTCTGCCCTGGCCTGTTGGGTGGCCATAAGTCAGCACCAGCTGGCTGCCAGGGCGTGGCTGTGTCTGCAGGTGCCCCTCATCCCAGAGCGTGTCCTTTGACCCAAAGGCAGAGACAGAAAGCAGCCGCTTCCGTTCCTGGTTTGGGCCTGGGTGGGCACACGACGACCCCATGTGGCTTGCGGCTCCTGACCAAACCTGAGCTCAGGATCCTCTCCATGATGCACGTGCCATCAGGTAGGGCACACTCAAGGTCCAGAGAGAGAGAGAGAGAGAGACCCCCTGGGAGAGGACCCAGGGCAGCCCGAGGCATGCTGGCTCCACAGAGAGGACAGTGCCCACAAGACCCTGGAGGCTGCGCAGGTTCTACCAGAAAGAGGCCCAGGGAGGGGACAGAGAGGGGCCCGGTGAGTCAGAGAAGTATGCTGGGGTGACAGGGCCTGAGTTTCCTGAAGAGCCGGCCTGGAAACATGGGTAGTCAGACTTGGGGGTCCCGGTGGAGGAAACAAGGGGTCCCCCCCAAGTTCTCCCATCCCTATGGTGCAGCCCGTGAGCAGCGAGGTGGCTGGAGCTCTCCTCCCCGGGCTCTTTCCATCACCACTGGACCCTTCTGCCCTCAGTACGGAACCTCTCATGACTTGCTATTTCTGGTTCTCAGAGGGATCTCTGCTTTGTCTTCACATAATAGTGGGTGAAAGATGTGCTGCACATACCACACACACACACCACCCCCACCCCCACCCCACCCCACCCCCGCCCTTTGAACTGGCCCACTCCGCTGCTGTTGGTCTATTCACAGACTCCTAGGACCATCACTGCCATCTCAAGGAGAAAAATGTTGTCACTGCAGAAAGAAGCCCCAGGCCCATTAGCAGCCACCCCAGGCCCATTAGCAGCCACTTTGCTGCTTTCTCTTTCCACAAGCTTGTCTCTCCTCCCCCGTTCCTATACACGGAGTCAGCTAATAGGTGGCCCTTGGTGACTGGTGTCCTTCCCCTCCCATGTTTTCCGGGTTCGCCCCCAGGGTTGCGTGGCTCCACGCTGCCTCTCTAACTTCAGGTTAGAGCACTTGGTTCATCCCTGGATGGGCAGGCCTCATCTTGCGTAGCCGTTCACTGGGTGAGCCACCCCGGGGGGTCGCCGCATGCCTACAGTGAGGAGTGTGGGGCTGTGAACGTTCCCGCCCGCGTTTGCGTGGGTTCAGATGTGTGCTATTCTCTGTGGTGGCTACTGAGAAGCAGAATGCCTGGGTTGATGTTTAGAGACGTCTCTTTTGAAACTCAAATAAACAACGCAGGAGTGTTTAGAAGAGAGACTACCCTTGGCTGCCTGAGTGTGACCTGGCCAGGAGGTGGCCCGCAGCCCAGTCCCCACTGGGCTCCTGAGAGAAGAAGCCCTTTCTCCTACCAGTGTCTGTTTTCCCCTCTATAAAGCAGGGTTCGCCTGAGTCCTGGGAGCAGTGAGCATCCTTGATGTTTGTGTCCAGATTTGCAGAGCCCGGCTGCTCCTTTGTGCTGCCTTGGTTTGCATTGGAATCAGTTACTCTCAGTTTTGCTGACAAAGAATCTGGAGCCCAGGAAAGCAAAGGGACTGTGTGGGCACCACATGGTGGGTCAGTGACAGGGTCTGAGCTTGAACTTGACACCCGAGTCCAGGTCCCTGATCAAAGGGTTCTCCACGCCGTTTCAGATGCCAGGGAGTCAAGGTTGGGCAGATGCGGGTCCTGAGGCTGGGCGGTGCTACAGAAGCAGGAATAGGAAGTTCCCTTCTGAGCTGTGTGACCTGGAGGCGATGGTTCTACCTCTCTGAGCCTCAATTTACCCACCCATATAATCAAAACAAGAATTCACCACCTCATACTGCGGTACTGAGGGCTGCCTGCCAAGTGTCAGGCACGGTGCTGGGCACACAGAGGGTGGGAGCTGTTGGGCTGCAGAGTGCACCGGAGGGTGGGGGCCAGTGCAGGGTTCTGGGAGCCACAGGCAGGCTTGATGGAGGGCGTAGCACGAGGACCGGGCCCTGTGGGTGTGCAGAGATGGAAGACAGGCCCGCCCCTTTGGGTAATCGCCGGGGTGGGCTTCCAGAGCCCTTGCCGGCCATCTCCTCTCTGGAGGGGGCAGGTGTGGGCAGACTCTATGCGCTCCCCCTCCTTCACCCCAGCCAGAGAGAGGGACTTGCACGACTGCCTTAGTTAGCCTGGGTGGTAATAAAACACTTTAAATTTATCGTGACATTTGGATTTAATTAAAAAGTACACACTTAGGGAAGTAGAACATAATGGGGGAGAGAGGCAGGGTGGCTTTTCCCCTCCTTTCTTCCCCAAACTAATTAGCGTTGTATTTTAAATTGTTTATGTGCCGCTAATCATCGTAATAAATCATTTATACTGAAAAAGACACACTCGGCTGTGCCCGGCGAGCGGGTTCCGCGCGCCGGGCTCTATCGCGAACAAATTGATCTGGAAGTGAATTTATTAACCACTGGGGAAGAAATCATTAGTGCTTTCTCTAAACATTCCCCAGGTACGCTTTATCGCCGCAGTTTATGCTGTAACTAAAAGGAGCATTACCAGGCCCGGGTTGTAATTTCCTTGCAAACCTGAGCGCCAGGGCGGGCTGGGCTGGGAGGCCCTGCCTGGTCTCCCCCATGTGGTCCCTGGACCCCAGACTTCTTTCCCTGGGTCCCTTATTCCAGGAGGGGTGCCCTGGGAGGCCTGTGCAGCAACCCCCTCCCCCCCGCCCCTTTGCACCAGCTCCGTTGTGCCTCGCCTACGACACTGCGACCTGCTTCATACCTTCACACTGGCTCGTGCTGGTGTCTCAGGGCTGTGGCCAATGTCAGAGGTGGCCTGGGTGAGTGGAGCTGCAGCCGGGGGTGGGGTCTAAAAGGCTTAAAGCTACTAGCCAGCCCCACCCCGAGTCAGGGGTAGTTAGTATCTGCTGCGGACTGCCCCAGAGCTTGGAGAAGCCCGTATGGTCCAACAGAGGGCCTCCAACTGGGGCTGCCAGGGCCCCCACCTCTGCTGTGTGCTTTGCGCCCCCCCCCCCCAGCCCGAGATCTCAGGGCCTTGTCTGAGGTTTGATTGGAGCAGTTTGCCTGCTCTGGTTTCTGGCGAGGCCCCTGCCCCGTTTTTTCCCAGCGTCCTCACAGTGCAGGGTCCAGACGCCCCCCAGCCAAGATAAGAGGGACACTGGCCAGCGAGCGGGCTGCCTTGCTCTCCCAGCACTGACTCACCTGGCAGGGAACTTTCTCCCCCTTCGTACCTGTGTGCTCACATCACAGGGCTGGGACCCCCCTCTTCTCAAAAACAAGAGAGCAACTGGACAGCTTTTATGTGTATTCTTAAAGCTTGATGATGTGCGGGTTGTTCCTGAAGAGGATGGCATATTTTTGTACCTCCTGCACAGTTTTATAATTCTGCTGACCTGTGATGATGTCATATTGAGCCAATCACCAAGAAAGGTAACTTTGGACTCAGAAGGGGAATAAAATCCCCCACTACCACACATTATGCTGTCGAGTTCCCCACATTTGGGGAAATCGCAGGGGAGGGCACACCTGGAGTGCAATGGATAAGCCCCGTCCTGGGAAAACCACCTTCGTGATCATGGTTCCACCCTCTGGACCTGCTTTCCAACATGCTTATAGGATTTTTGTCTCCGGGAGCTCACAGCCGACCTGGGACACAAGCCCCTTGCCTGTCTGACTCCAGAGAGCCCGAGTTCTGAACAATGAGCCTCCCCGGCCAGGTTGGCGGCCAGAGGAGGGGTGGTGGGGGGGGAGTCTGGCCGGCACTGGCCTTACATGTCGGTCCTCTCCCGAGCTCTACCAAGGGAGCTGGAGAAGGCTCAGGCTTCAGGCCACAGTGGAGTCAATGTCATCTCGGCAGGGGCCAAAGGGGCGCCCATCCCTGCCGCTCCTGGGGTGCCATGAAGGAGCGTGCTCCTAGCCCTCTGGCCCCCTCCTCTCATCCTCTGGCCCCCACCCAGCCCCCAGCTGGCAGGTGGGCCCTGGCTCTTGAAGCCTGGCAGCTGGCTCGGCTGAGTATGCCCGGAGGGTCCCCTCCTTGTGCCTAGAGAACACATTTAGAAGTTTGAATTCAAAATTGATTTTGAAGGGCCCTAATCTGCGCTCCCCTGGTGCTCACGGTGGGGCTGCAACCCCTGCCAGACTCTCGTTTTCTGGTTCAGTGCATCGGTGCTCCCGTCTCCGGGGCTGTGAAATTGAGACTCGCCTGTGAGTCCCTGTCCTCCTCCTCCTCCTCCTCCTCCTCCTCCTCCTCAGCTCAGATGGAGGCCCTTGGGAGCCCCGTTTCATCAGAGGGGTGATGCGGGCGTGGTGGGTGCTCAGGGAGCGACTGGGCTGATATCTGGGGAGAAGGGCTTCCAGACACATTCCTTAGGAGCCCCAAGGCCTTGCAGCCCCAAGCAGTGCCCTGTCCAGGGGCCCTGGCACTGGCTTCAGCAGCCCAGCCTAGGGTGGGGGTGAAGTGGTTCTGTAGCCAACACAAGAGGCTTTCTTCCCACACTGGCCTCCAGAGTTCTCAACCTTCCTCGTGCTGCAATCCTTTAATTCAGTTCCTCATGTCACAGTGACCCCCTCCTCCCAACCATAAACTTATTCTCCTTGCTACTTCCTGTTATGCTATTTGGTTACTGTGATGAATCGGGTGACTCCTGGGAAAGGGGTCGCGACCCACAAGTTGAGAACCAGTTCTCTGGAGGTTCAGCTGAGGCTTTGAAGGGGAGGTGGCCACACCGGAAAACTCAGAGCGTGCTCAGGTCATAGAACTGGGGAGGCCAGCAGGGAAGTGGCACAGGAAGCCAGGCTGGGTGAGGCGCCGACGTTCACAGATGCCAAGCTCCCTGCCGTTTGGGCTAGGTGGGGCAGATGATGCTTGGTGAGTCCAGCGGGGAGGGGAGTCCGGAGGCGGGCAGTGTTGGGCTCGGGGTGTGGACCCTCATTTGGACACACTGCTGTAGAGGTGCGTCTGGAGTGCTTACAGGAGCTAAAGCCTTCCCCGGTCCTGGGCAAAGAGACCACAATTCCATACCGCTCTGTGTGACAAACTCCAAATCGCACGCAGGCCGCTCCTGCTGTTTCTAGGCCCCGGGGAACCCAGACCCAGACCCACCACCACTGAGCAGGTTCTGATGCACAGGGGCCCTGCAGGAGTTCCTCCTGGGGTGATGACCCCTTACGTGGGTGTATCTGCATGTGGGTGAACCCACCTGGAGGTGGATAAAGGAGTGTTGTGTCAGTTTCTAAGACAATCAAAAATGTGGTCTTAGGTGACCCCTGTGAAAGGGTTGTTCAACCCCCCCAAGGGGATTGAGACCCCCAAGTTGAGAACCACTGCGCTAAACTTTCATTTATGGAGCAGACAGCCTCATCTTTCTCCTTCAAAGCAGCTTGTGGGCTTGAACTGTTGACGTTAGGGTTAGTGACCCAGCACTTAACCAATTGTGACCCAGGGCTCCTTCCCCTGGCTGGGAAAGTAGGTTCAATTCTCTCCCACCCCAGGCTTCGTGCCAGCTCTTGGTGGGTTCCCTGCTAGAGCCCTTGCTGGACTGAGCTGGGCTGTATGGATACTGCCCAGCACTTTTTCCTGAGCACTCGATGCTCACAGTGGGGTCAGGCTATCGGACATGACCTCCCCAAGGAGATTTGTGTCTTCCCAAACACATAAAAATGTCTGGTGCTTCCTGGAGCAGAAAATGGCTCCTGGGGGGGGGGGGGTTCTGGGTGAGCAGCCAGAGTGTGCAGGGGGTTTTGGGGATCAGTGGCTGCACTGACCTGGTGTGCGGCTGCCGAGAGCATTGTGGAGTTTTCTCCTTTAAGGGAGATCTGTTTAATATGTGGGTCCAAGCGGGAGCTCATCTACCCCACTGCTTCGGGAGCAGATGATGGATGGCATGCTTCTTCTGGCAAGAGAGAGAGAGAGAGAGAAAACAGGGAGGTGGGATGTTTCCCAGTCAGAAGTCGGGGTCCTCGCTCAGAGAAGTCGCATGCTTTATCTGCTCTTGGGGTGTGATAAAGATGAGAGTTCTTGTGTGTGAAGAGGGGCAGAGCAGGCCCTAGATAAGAAGCTGTGTGATAGGCCCCTCTCCTCTGGGGGACTGTGGAGAGAAGAGGAACCTGTCCTTTGGAGAAGGAGAGCACTGCTTGTGTGACTTCTTCATCGTGTGTGTGTGTGTGTGTGTGTTAGTGACTCCATTTTCATTGCTGTATACTGTTTCACTGTCTAGTCCATGATAACTGGGCCCATTTTACAGTGCATGAGCATCGGCCGTGTTTCCAGGGTGGGACTTGTATCAAGACTTGGAGAGGGGCTGAGCCCCGGTGGCGTAGTGGTTGTGCGCGGGACTGCGGCCCACTGGGACGGAGGTTCAATTCCAGCAGTGGGGCTGGGCCTCCTACTCCCACTACCGGAGAGCAGTGATGCCCCCAAAACAAAACAAAACAAAAAGACTTGGAGAGGTCTTTGGGTGGCTGTTAGCTTTCTCCCGTTGGGCAGATGTAGGTTTGGAGAGATTAGGTGATAAGAGGTGTGAGGGGGTTTCAAAGGTTTGGAGGAAACGTCCACGCTTTTCTCATTTTGCTTTTCCTACAAATGTTCTAAAATGTATACGTTTTTTTCTGATGCCCCCCCCTTTTTTTTTTTTGAAAAGCTCATTTATGGAGTGTCCAGGTATCAAGTGAGGAGAGCTCAAGTGGTGCACAAGGCTAGCATTCTCAGTTGTTCCCGAGAGAGTGAAGGTTCGAGCCCACCCAGAGGCATCTGACGATCTGCTTCCCCCAAATCAGCCCCAGGAACCCCTGTAGCGCACAGTTCTACTCCGACCCCGTGCGGTCCCCAAGTGAGATTCAAACCCACGGACGTGTCAAGCCTCGTCATGAGCTACGATGTCGTGCAGTTCTCGAAAGATTCCTCTGCAACAAGCGGTCTGACTGTATTTAACAGGTGACAGGGTGAGGCAGGGCTGGAGGAGCCAGTCCAAACTGAGACCTTCTGTCTCCAGGGCCCACAGTCTTGCCACTCGTCCTCCGTGGACTCTTCTCTCAGATGGCCTGTAGAGCGGGTGACCGCTGAGCCGAAGGTCCTGGTCCCTCCACCGAGCTGAGCTGACCACTTCTCAGTCCACCGAGCCCAGCCTCGCTTCCCCTGGAGCCCCCACACCTCTGCCTCACCTGGCCCAGTAAGCACACCTCCTCCAAAGCGGTCAGCAGGAGCACAATAATGAGCGTGTCCTGGGTGGCTGTCGCCTGGCGTTTCAACAGTTGTCCGTGTTGGCTTTTGAGTCCAAATGAGTAGGAAATGCTATTAGTTCGGGCCTTGCCTGCCACACGGCGAGGCCCTGGGATAAGAGTGCAGTGAGATGAGAAATTGTGGAGATAAAACTGGTGTGAAATGGAAGGCCTTCTCACAAGGCTGGCTGTGGCCGTGTGAAATGAAGTTACTTCGGAGAAAATGAGATTGAAAGAGATTCTGCAGAATTAGATTACACTTTCAAATTTCCTTATTAAACTGGATTGATGCCGAGGAGGGGCCTCTGGCCTGGGAGTGGGCAGTTGCAAGGACCTTTAAGATGGTGTCGGAACCCTGGTGTCTGCCCGGCCCTCACGCACTTCCCTGCTTCCTGGTCTGGGGTGGGGGAAGATCACAGGACTGACTTTCTGGATTATCAGGGGCCTGCCCCAGGACCCCAGGTGGCCAAAGTCAGGAGTCCTCAAACTATGGCCCAGGGGCCACATGCATGGACATGTATCCAGCCTGCCAGGTGTTTTTGCTGCCACTGTGTCCTGTTTAGCAGCCGGTGAATTTGTTCATAGCTTGTTTTTTAACTATAGTCCAGCCCTGCAACGGTCTGAGGGACAGTGAACTGGCCCCCTGTTTAAAAAGTTTGAGGACCCCTGGGCAAAGCTCATGACCTCGGGCTCCTCTGTTTTTCCCACCATCCTTGTCCCGTCAGACCCAGCACTGGACATCCACTTGCATGCCAGAACTGAAAGCTACCTGCTCCTCTGCCAGTCTCGGGCCTCGCTGTGGAATGGCTGATTTCCAGGGGCTGATTTCAGAGCGACATTGCCGGGTCTTTCTTGCTCGTCAGCTTCACCTGGAAGCTTCTCTAACACCCATCTTGCATCATAGCAGGGCACAGGCCTCCACTGACCGCTGGGGATTGGCTGCACACTGTCCAGGTCTCCGATGCGGAAGATCCGAGTGGTACCTCCAGACCACCAACCCCCCTTCGCCTTAGTTCAGGGACTTTCATCCAGCACCCCCTGGGAGTTTGTGGGTATATCTTCATGCAATGTAGGGAACATGTCCTAGGTGCCAGCGCTGTTCCGGGCACAGTGACAAAACAGATGCAGGCCTTTTGCTCATGGACATGTCCACGGTCATGAGCATGCGTCTGTGTGCACATGTATGTGTGACGCCATGTACATCGGCTTGTGTCCTGCATCTGTTTCTCTCTCTGGTACCTCCCGGATCTGTGTGATGTCTCCTGTCTGCTCTGTCAGCCATGCACAGCCTTGAGCCAAGTGCTTGGGCCCCGGGCCCCAGTTCAAATCCCATAGCATGTTAGTAATGTTCCCAGATTCCCCATCCCTCAAATGGGAATAACAAGAGTAAGGTTGGACCACTATCTTCAAGGTTGGCAGTTCAAACCCATTCGCTGCTCCTCGGGTAAATGAGGAGGCCGTTTGCTCAGAAGACAGTGGTAAGGATTGAACCAGGGAAGCACTCGGAAGAGTTCCTGGGAAGTGTTCAACTAACCCTCTCACCCTAGAACGCCTTCGCCCTGGTGAAGTCCAGCCCATCGCCCACAAGTGTGGCCAGGGTGAGGAAACCAGTCCCTGGACATCTGTGATGTCTGTGTGGGCAAGGTGGGTGGCTGACTCCTGAGACTGCCCAGCCTGGGGCTGAGAGAATGTGTGGGCACGAGATGAGGGTTTGGGCCTAGCACTGAGGAGCTCTGAGAGATAAGGAGCCATCTTGGAGCTGTCCCTGCCTGTGGACCCAGACTTCACCCCACACCAGCCACAGGGCCCTGCCCCTGAGCTATTACCTTCAGAGCTGCCAATGGTTCTGAACCATCCCTCCCTACATGACCGGTTCCTGAAGGATCCTGCTGGACAGGTGCGGCTTGCTTCCCCTGAGCAAGTTTGCACTGACCGCTAGCCTGTCCTCCTGTCGGTTTGTCCGTCACAATTCTCAGAGCCTGAGACAGTTGTGCCAGATGCTGTCCCTCTGGTCAATGGAGGGGAGGAAGGGAGTCCTTCTTGTTGTTGGGTGCTGTTAACTCACCCCCAACTCATGGCAGCTGCCCATCCCATAGGAGAGCGCACTGCCCAGTCCTAGGTCGCCCTTGCCCTCTTGGCTAGGGCTGGACACATCAATGTCACCATGGTGTCCGTCCATCTCACAGAGGGCCTTCTGTTTTGTTGATCCTCTACTGGATCAAGCCGATGCCCTTTCCCAAAGACTGGTCTTTCCTCCGAACATGTCCAAGATCGAAAGATGAGGTCTTACCCTCTCACGTGCATGCTGCCTGTCTTTCTTCCTACTCAGACGTGTGTTCCTTCTTCTGGTAGTCCCCGGTGTATTTACGACTCCTTGCCAATATGTGTGGGGCTGCTAGCCGCAAGGTCGGCAGTTTGAAACCATGAGAGAAAGATGTCCCATCGCGTCATTGTGAGCCAGCATAGATTTGTGGTCTTGCCCATACCATCATCCAGGTCTTTGGTCTTCCGTCTTCATTGTCCACCTTTAGCCTGAGGAATGCTGGCTGCACACACTCAGTCCCATCAAATGGATCACCACTCACGGCCACCCTGGAGGACGGAATGGAACTGAGACTGTAAATCTTCATGTAAGCAGAACACTTGAAGGAGGAGCTTGGAGGAGCCGGTGGATTTTGAACTGCTGACCTTGTGGTTAGCAGCCCAGTGTCCAGTGCCGCCATGGCTCCTATATAGCAATAAGCTCATTTTTTTTTATAGCCAGACCCAAGTATTCTGTCCCTTTATTCCTGGGGGTGACTCTATAAGTATCTCCGCTTTGCCTAAACAGGAAGAAGAAGACATAATTAAGGTCACACAGACAAGATCTGTTAGACACACCCGAGTGGAGGGGTGGCCTTGTTCAGAGGTGCTCGAGTCTTGAAACACAAAGACAATCTTACGGCATTTCCAGAGTTCCGTCGAGTACCCCTAAGTGGTGCTTGAGTGCGACGCATGAGCTGGGATCTCATTTTGCCGTTGAAGATCCTGGGGAGACGGGGTGACATCGGAATCGGCTCTGTAGAGGAGGAGGTGTTGGTATGACACCAGAGGCCGTTCTGTAGCTCGGAGACGGTGCTGTGGTTCCACCGGGGAACAGCCTTGCTTTTAGGGAAGACACGCCAGAGAACTAGAGATCCACGGACGTCATGCCTGAAACCAACCCTCAGAGGATTCAGGAACGTTAGTAAGAAGAAAGCAAATTTGGCAAACTCTTGAGGCAGAATCTGGGTGATGGGTCGAAAGGGCTTTTTCCTACTCGTCTTGTTTCAAATGAAAGGCAGCTTTCCCAAGAGAAAAATCGCATGCCCATATAATCCACCCCTCTAACGTGAGCCATCGGTGGCTTTTTGCAGATTCACACCTATGTGCAATCACCTACAGCTGATTGTAGAACGTGGTAATGACCTTCTCACTAACACCCTTCCCGAGCCACTTGATAGAGTAACTGTGGCTACCACGTGGAGACCTCCTCCCCCGGGGACAGCACATCCTCTGGGCACTGCTATACCTGCAGGAACATGCACCCTGTGCCCTGTCTGTCCTGTCCCAGTCACTGGCTTTGGAGGGGCCCACTGAGGGCAACAGGAGCATCAGACTCAGACCACGGCCTGGGCTGGAGGGCCTGCAGGCTGGGTAGTTGGGCAAAGCCCCCCTACCCTCCCCCAGACCTGAGGGGCAGCCTGCCTGGGGCCAGAGAGCAAGAGGAATTGGAGGCCTGTGGGTCCCTTTGAGGTGATGGGCTTCTTTCCTGGCTGAAGGGAGGCCGTGGGAGGGGTCAGGTGGCCTCTGGCAGTCCCTCCCCATCACCCGGACTATCTGGCTTCTCCACAGATGAAAGAACTGAGCTTAAGTCTCTGGCCACGGATGAGTCACACTGGGAGGCTCTGTCCACAGCCTGGCTGGCCCCTGCCCCTGCCCACCCCCACCTGCAGGAGAGGTCAAAGTAGGAGCTGAGCCTGCCCCCCCCCCTCTCTCTCTCTCACACACACACACACAAGCTTCAGGGTTTGGGGGTGACACACAGGCTTGTGTGTACAGGTGTATCCTGCCTGTGGGTCTGAACGTGTGTGCCTGCATGTGTGCAGCCGCAAACAGCCCCCGTTGTAACAGATCCATGTTTTCATGGGTGAGTAGTAATTACTGGGTAATGCTTTAAAACCTTTCCTGAAGGAGCGCGGGACTGTTTTTTTCTAAAGTCAGGAGTACATTAAAAGGATTACCATGTAGATTTGATTTTTAGATAACACTCAAATGGATCCCAAATGGACTTCAGCAAAGGGATGCTATCTCCTTAATGGAAAGAGCATGGCCTGAGGTCAGTTCCCACAGCCAGCCAGGGGGGAGGGGACCCGGAGGTGTCTGCGGGGGTGGAATGGAGGGCTGAGCGGGTGGGGTCGTAGCCGGGCAGGGAGGGCTTGGCAGGGAGTGAGAGCCTGGACATTCTGGGGAAGACCTCATTCAATTGGCGGAGCAGGAGCCTATAGCAGCCCCCTAAAAGTCCCTCTACCTTTCTAGGTGTGGCAAGGTCTCCCGGCCAACTCGTGGTGGCACTCCGTCCTTCTTGAC
Organism: Nesogale talazaci; assembly: GCA_004026705.1. NCBI lineage: Eukaryota > Metazoa > Chordata > Mammalia > Afrosoricida > Tenrecidae > Nesogale > Nesogale talazaci. Next base: position 4,399 of record PVJH01012874.1, on the reverse strand, counting down.
TGAAAGAAGCGCAGGGTGACGTGTGGTCCCTCCTAACGCCAGGGACTGTCCAGTTTGGCTACTCTTGTGAGGAACGGGTTGTTCCCCTTTCCCTTATTTGTCAGATGGAGGCAGGAAGGCCCAGAGAGCCCGGGAGACTTGCCCTTGATCACAAAGCCTGAGGGCTGCACATTGGGGGCTGCACTGTCCGGTCCTGGATCTGTCCCCCAGAGGTGCCCTGGGTGACTTTCTTCCAGGACCTCAGCCCTTTGAGGTCTGCTCAATGCTCCGACCCTCCTCAGCCAAGCTGACATTGGAAACCACGTGGCCTCTTAGACTCGGTGCCCTCAAACCCTCTGTGGTCGGCTGAGCCTGTGACAGGCAGGACATGGTGGGCCAGCACCTCCCGGGTCCTGTCCTGCTGGGGATGGGTGAGCCAGGCAGAGGTTCAGGGGCTGGGGCTCAAGGTCCAATACAGGGAAGAGAGTGAGCTTGGATGACCAGCACCTTCAGTAGCGTGGAACAGGGCAGATGTTGCTGCTGTTATTGCTGGGCCTGCCATGTCCTCTGGTCCCCTGCATCTTGGGGTGTAACTTCACAGGCCAGGTGTACCTCCTGAATATGGATGGGGTAGCTACTCACCCAGTCAAAGCACAGGTGTAGAGCCCCGAGAGGGCCCCTGGGCTGCTGGGAAGGGAGCCAGGCCAGGTGAGGAGAGAGGGAGGGGAGATAGACTTTGGGGTGGGGGGGCAGTGCCAGGGGCCCAGCCTGAGTAGGCATTTCCATGCCTCAATATCCTGGTGCATCAGTACTGCAGTCCCTCTGAGCCGCACCCCCTCCTTCCCAGCCACTCCTCCTGTGGGCTTGGCCCCACCTTCCCCCAAATCCTGGATCCCTGATCATCTAGATATTTTGACCCCTCCCTGCCCCCATCCCCTTTGTCCCAATATTCTTGTTCCTTCTCGGGCATCAGCTCTTGGAAGCCTTGTACCCCAGCTGGCTCGTGAGGACCCCTCAGAGCTGGGCTGGGCTGGACTCTGTCGGCGGAGACCCAGGCAGGCAGCAGCAGGCTTCTCAAGCCCATGCTCTCTCAGACCAATTAACCTTTAGAGCTGCATTAAGGGAATTAGGCGGCAAATGTCCCAGCTAGCAGACAGGCCCTGCGGGGCCTTAGAGAGAAGGGGAGGAAGTGCCATCACCAACAGCCACCCCACCCCCCTCAGCCTGTGGACGCCCCCTCCATCCCTCACCAGCCCCCACCCTGCTGGTCCTAGGCTCAGGAGTACCCCCTGGCCCAGAGGCCACCCCTCCCCAAGAAGTCTGGGGAGGCAGCAGGCAGAGAGGCAGGGTCAGGCGGGAAGACCCCTGGGGTCAGCTGGGTCAGTGACTGACACTGGCCCCTCTGTCTGTCTGGGCCTTGGTTTCCCTGGTGTGAAATGAGAGCCTTTCTGTAGAAGAACTCTAAGGGAGGGCCCTTCTTAGCTGCCATGCGTGAGTTCAGAGCTCCTTAGAGGCTGACTCTCCTTGGAGACTTCTGGAAGGGAGGCGGGAAAGGGCAGTGGTCACGCAGCTAGGGCTCTCTGGGAATGAGCCTGCTCAGGCAGGCGAGCCAGAGCACTGGGGACTAGGCTGGGAAGAAGAAGAGTGCGGGGGCCTTTGGGGAGGAAGGGCTGGCAGGAGGGCAGGCTGCAGGGCTTCCTGGACAGCTGGGAAACTGGTCAAGAAAGGACACTGCCCCTGCAGTCTTCGGGAGAGTTTCTCAGATGCTCCACCCTCCAGGCTGTCCCCCACCAAGATACCCTGCATTCCCTCCAAGCTTCATCTTCTCCATGGGCTCCAGATGGCATCTGTTCCCCACCCAATGCCCCGAACACCTGTCCCCATGGTTGCTCCCAGTTACCCAGGGGGAGGGGCTCGGTACCGGGCGTCTCTGTATGCAGGTGTACACACACATGCGTGCACATGCATTTGCCTGCTGGAGGCTCTGCCCCTTTGGCAGACACCACACTGGGCAGCCTGCCCTTTGTGTGTGTAGAGTAGATCCCTCCAGGGGACAATATTCTTAGCTGGGTGTGGGGGAAAGCCATGGGGCTCCAGATGCTGGCCCCCTTCTCCCCGGTAGTCCAGCATGGCCAAGGAGCTCGAATTTGCCTAGCAGCATTGCTGAGCAGAGCCCTACGCTGGTCAGACTCACCTGCCTACCAGAAGGTGCCAAGTGGCTCCAGAGCCGCCTGCTTGCTCCCGGGAGTCTCAGAGGCGCCTGTCTGTGGACACCATCACAGTTCTATCCACGCAGGTCACAATGGACACATGTAGGCACACTATGAAGAAGCTTTGAGTTGCCACAAGAGCTGGGAGTCCTAGTGGACCCTCTGGAGAGCTCTTCTCCGGCCAGGAGGACAGGCGGGGCCCTGCCATCCACAGGACAGGACACAGAACCAGAGCCGCAAAGGTTTTCGGGATATAAACAAAGACCCGATTCCTAAATGGATGTGCCCCAGTCTCCCACAGTTGTCTCCCTGGGGGCTGGCACCGCAGGGCACCCAACCTGTGTCTGTCTGTCTGTCCGCAGGCATGCAGATGCTCTCCGTCCAGCCCAAGGGGAAGCAGAAGGGCTGCGCGGGCTGCAACCGCAAGATCAAGGACCGCTACCTGCTGAAGGCCCTGGACAAGTACTGGCATGAGGACTGCCTCAAGTGTGCCTGCTGCGACTGCCGTCTGGGCGAGGTGGGCTCCACCCTCTACACCAAGGCCAACCTCATCCTGTGCCGCCGCGACTACCTGAGGTGGGCCCCCACCACCACGCCCTGCACAGTCCTCCCACCCACTCACCCCTGAGCCTCCTGCCTCCCAGGAACCCTGCCCCGCCCCTGACCTCCATGCCCAGTTCTAGCCCCGGACCCATAGGCATCAGGCACCAGACTAGCCTGGCCCCACCTCTGACTTGGCCAAGTGCTTCCGATGCACCTGTGTCTGCATCTCCTCCTACCTCTTCCCTGGGCCTGGCTCCCACCTCTCCCAGGCCTGACTTTGGGCTCATCGGCATTGTCTGTGCCTTGGGAACCAGCAGTCCCCCACCCCCACCCCAGCGAGCTGGATGGCTGATGAACCCTGCTGAAATAGCAAACTCTGAATGGGTAGGCATACGACCTCTTTTCCAGCCTCAGTTCATTCCTCCGTGTTGTGGTGAAACCCAGGTCCCTCCCTGCCTGTCAGGCGGTCCTTAGAGCTCCCCCTCCCCTCCCCCACCGCAGGGCTCCTTGGGCTGCCTCCCTCAAGTAACCCTCCTTTAGGCCAGTTATGACATCACCAGGACTGGAAGGAGGCCACCAAGCAGGGGCCTTGGCTGAGAACCAGCGCCTGCATTTGGCTGCTCTGAAGGCCGCTGGAGGGGGCTGGGCCTGGCCTTTGGGGAAGGCCCGTTGCATTAATTAACAGGTCACAGCAAGGGCTTCACGGGGCTCCCTGGCTCAGGTCTGGGCAAGTCGTGAGTGGGGCAAGCTCATCATCAGAGACTCTCCCTTCCCAGAAGAACTTGAGACCCAGCTGCCTGCACCCTCCTCTTCTAATTTGTGCTTAAAAGAGAAGGTCGGTGTTGTTGTTGAAGTGCCGCAAGGAAACAGGATGGGAGACTCGCTGTCCTGGCTGCGGTCAGGGGGTGGTGAGGCAAGAGCAGGGGCTAAGAAAGGGTATTCCTGGAAGACCCCCTCCAGGAACTGAAAGGGACCAATCAGCCTGGGGACTAAGCTGACCACCCTGTGGGCGGAGGCAGCGTGTCTGTGTGGGGCCGGGCCTGGAGAGAGAGGCTCGTGGCTCAGGAGAGCCTTCTGGGCTGAACTAGAGCACACAGCATTCTCAGCTCTCTCCTGCCTGCCACGGGGGCTGGAGGGATTTACTCTGGGCTCTGGCCAGAGGTAGAAAGAGTGACTTTCAGGCCAGGGAAGCGGGGTAGCTGGGCAGGGGTGAGGCGTGACTACACTCTGCAGCAGAGAATGGCTGCTCAGAGCGCTCCCCTCAACAGCAGGAGCTCCATGCGCTGGTGGCAAAGAAGGCTGGTCTGGCCAGGCAGGTGCTGCCCTCCCCGCCCTGTCCCCCACTCCCTCCCCCTCCCCCCCCAACCCGCCTTTGTCTGCCTTCATCTGAACCACCAAGATGGCTCAGTCTAACTCCACATGGAGCCAAGTCCTGTCTGTAGCGCCTGGGCCTGAGCTGGACCAATCAGGGATTTGAGGCACTTCCACTCAGACCTCAGCCCCCTCCTTGACCCAGACCATTGGGACACCCAGCCATCGACTGCCTGCATGGGGATGGAGTGGGCACCTGGTCCTTAGATGGGAGCACCAGCCCATCCCCCAGGGCTGCGACCAGGATCACGTCAGTCACTCGGCAGAGCTCTCAGGACTGGCTTGACACGTGGCCA
>PVJH01012873.1:0-62861 GCA_004026705.1 Nesogale talazaci | reverse complement strand
GTGTGTGTGTGTGTGTGTGTGTGTGTGTGTGTGTGTGTGTAGGGGGGATGGGGGAGAAGGGAATGGAAGAAGCTGGGACCTTCTCTTTCGTGATCCTTTCAGCAAATAAAGTACATTTCAACGTGAATCTCTTTTTTACAACCCAGAAAAAAATTTAAAAAAAAATTTATCCATGAGGGCAAATCTCAACAGTTTTTCAGAGACATGAAACATAAAGAACAATGAGCTGTAAGCAAGCACCTCCTGTCTGGGTACCCTTGAACTCTGCCTGTGACATCTTGCAAACTGCCGCCTGGGAGAGACCGGGAGTGGACAGGGCGCTGCACGCTCTCTCTCCAGGGGCTCACCGGAACTTCTACAACTCTGCTGGTAATGCTTTTTCTGCATTAGATGTGAAACAACAAAACAAGGTTTGAACTCTGACATCTCTCCCCCAGCTGAACCAGAAATCCAGCAGTTCTTGATGGGGTGTAAATTGGGTTTTAAGCACATAGTACAAAACTTTGTTTTACAAAAAAAAGCACAATGTAACACCTGGGAATCACAGCCAGATGTAAGACTAACAAGAAGTCTAAAATCATGAGAAACACATTTTTAAACTTATTTTTAACTTGGATGCAAACACTTTTTAACACTGAGGAATAGTTTCTAATTAAACAGAGAAAGATGGATCAATTGAGCCTGAGTAAATCAAATGGCATGTTATTGTCTTAAAACTGAATTATTTCAAACAACTTCTTTAAGTCTCACAATATTAGTCTTCCAGGTTTAAAACTACTCAGTGTTCACTAATCTTTCTCTGTTTCCATCTGCTCATTTGCAAAGTACTTTTGATCCTAAGAAAACACATGAAGTAAAAGATATTTTCTCAGGTTGTGCTATACTTGGCAGAACTTGGTACGCTCACTATACCACCCAAGGGAGGGGTCCACAGGCATCTTCCAGAGTGACAGGGATGAGTGAGCACACAATCAACAGTAGTTTCCTGTCTACATAGCATGCCAATTCCAACAAACAGAAGTGAACTGACCATCTTTTCTTATGCTCTTCCTGCTTTGTTTTGCCTTAGTACAGAGCATCAACCAGCCAGCCAGCTCCTGTGATTGTTCAAGAGGTCCTCTTGATTCCTGCTGCATCTTCCACTAGGACATGTGCGTGATCCACTCAGTAATTCTAGCTCTTGAAGAGCTGCCCATCCCGTTTTCTTCACGGTCAGATAGATGCCCCGTTTGGGTTGCTTTTAACTTTTATCTCAGTTAATTCCATAGCTTTCTTGACTTTCTTCAAGTGTTCAATTTTGATATTTTCAGTCAGGGCACTCAGACGGATCTCCTCAAAGGGATAATTTCACTTTAAACTCTGGTAAAGAACCATTCTGAAGGGGTTCTTGTCCTCTTCATATAAAGAGAGTCCTCCCGATCCACCCAACTCTCCATACTTGGGCCTTTCTATTTGCTGCTTTCACCTCCTGCCAATGGTGCCACAGTGTGGCCCAAACTCCAGGACTGGGCCAGAGGTCCGGACACATGCACCTACCAGTGCAGGATGAGGGAAATAAGCTGGGAAAAGAGAATGGTGGAAAGGTAGCGATGGAAGTTAGAAATAACTAATTGATTAAAGAGGTAGTTTCAATGTTGACCGCTTTTCTTTTGTTGTTGTTTTGTTTATTTAGTTTTAATTTTTTATTAGTTGGGATTTAATATAGTTAACATTCCATAGTTCAATCACATCAAATAGAACATAAAATTGCTACCATAGTTTCCAAACATTCTTTTTCTACATAGACTCTTTAACATGATCTTTCTTTTATCCCACCTCTATTACTGTACCGTCCTCCCCCTAAATCCTATATTCTTCTTGCTGTCCCTCTGGTTCATTAATCCTGGGTGTTAGATACAGCTTCAAGAAGGTGACCTCGATTGAGATAACACCTCTGAGATAAACTCTAATATGAACAAGTTAAAAAATGAAGAAAATACAAACAGAAACTTTTTGCAACCTGTTCAGGTTCATCCCACATCATTTGTTTTTTGTTTTTTTGGGGGGGAGGGCCCAGAATATACTGACAGTTTTAACTGTTCAGGTAGCATTTATGCCTTTGATTTTTTTTTTTAATTGGGGGCTTGACAACTCGATCATTCTTAAAACATTTTCATTCTACTTGAGCCCTTGGTATCAGCTTCTCATCTTTCCCCCATTCGCCCCATTACCCCTTCATCATGAACCCTTGATAATTTATAAATCATCACTATTTTGTCATATCTTACACTGTTCAATGTCTTTCTTCACTCACTTTTCTATTATCCATCCCCCAGAGAAAAGGTTATATGTAGATCCTTGTAACTGGTCCCCACTTTCTACCTCACTCTCCTGGTATTGCCACTCTCAGCACTGGTCCTGAAGGGATCATCTGTCCTGGATTCCCTGTATTTCCAGTTCCTATCTGTACCAGTGTACATCCTCTGGTCTAGCTGAATTTGTAAAGTAGAATTGGGATCATGATAGCGAGGAGTGGAGGGGGGAGGAAACATTAAAGAACTAGAGGAGAGTTGCATGCTTCATTGTTGTTACACTGCACCCTGACTGGCTCGTCTCCTCTCTGTGATCCTTCTGTAAGGGTATGTATAGTTAAGGCTGGGCCTCCTACTCCCACCACCTGAGGGCAGTGATGCCTAAAAAAAAATTAAAAAAAAAAAAGGGTATGTATAGTTGCCTACAGATGGGCTTTGGGTCTTCATTCGCACTCCCCCCTCATTCACAATGATATGATTTTTTGTTCTTTGATGCCTGATATCTGATCCTACCTCCATGTGGGCTTTGTTGCTTCTGAGCTAGATGGCCACTTGTTTACTTTTAAGCCTTTATGAACACAGAAGCTGTATGTTTTGATAGCCGGGCACTATCAGTTTTCTTCACCAATCTTGCTTATGCATCCATTGTTCTTCAGTGATTGTATCAAGGTGAGCACACAATGATATGCTTTTTTTGTTCTTTGATGACTAATACCTGATCCCTTTGGCATCTAATGGTCACACAGGCTGGTGTGCTTTTTCCAAGTGGGTTTTGTTGCTTCTCAGCTGGACGACCACTTTTTTATCTTCAACAAGATATATTGTTATTGCTATATATTTTGATAACTGGGCATCATCAGCTTTCTTCACACATTTGCACACATTTGTCTTCAGTGATCATGTCGGGAAGGTGAGCATCATGGAGTGCCAGTTTAAAAGAACAAAATATTCGCGCATTGAGGGAGTACTTGAGTGGAGGCCCAATGTCCATCTGCCACCTTAATAATAAGCCTATAAATATATGCACACAGGTCTATTTTCCTATCCTCACATATAAATGTAGTTATATGTGTATATGCCCATATTAAGACTTCAATAAATCCCCTTTGCCTCCTAGTTCTTTCCTCTATTTCCTTTTACTTTCCTCTTGCCCCATTATTATGCTCATCCTTCACTTGGGTTTCAGTAATTCCTCTCAGTTACATTACTTGATCAAGCCCTACAAGGCCTCCTACATCCTCCTCACCACCGATTTTGGATCACTTGCTGCTCCCTTGTCCCTGGGTTTGTTAATAAGCACTTCCCTTCCCCCACCACCACTACCACCCCCTCTCCCACGTCCCACCAGACCCGTTGGCCCCATTGGTTTCTCCTCCAGATTGTCCAACCTATCTCATCTAGATGAACCTGCGTAAATAATAACATGCACAAAAACAAGACAGAGCAAAATAAAGCAACAAAAGAGGAAAAAACAATAACAACACCAATGACAAAAAAGGGAAGAGCCTGTACATAGTTTAGAGACTGTTGGCTTTTAGGAGTGTTTTCTAGTCGAGTCTGATGTGATGCCAAGCCCTGGTTCCAAAGTCTATTTTGGGGACTTCCTGGCTCTGCTCCCCTTGCTGATCTGTTTCACACCCTTAGTATTTTGCCTTGGTGTGGTGGGGCCAGAGCAGGTGCAATTCCCACACTGTGTCTCCAGTGTTGTCCCTGTAGGGCTAAAGGTTAGTGAGGAATATCGTGTCTAATAGTGGGCTGACTCCTTTTCAATTAACAATGGAAAACAGGATTTTTATGGTAAAGATCCTGATTTATATAGAGAAATTTTAAAAAAATTAAAGAACACTGTAGAGACAAAATGAAACATCTCTGGGTTGAGTCCAGCTCCTGGCAGTTTGTGGCCTCTGTATTAGACTGACTGCAGGTTACACCTGGGCACCACACGGGTCCCCTTTTCTTTATCTCTCCAGAGGTTAGGACATCCGAAGGTCTCAGAAAACGTGCTATGGAAAATAAGAGTTCTGGCACACCTAGGGAGAATATTGTCAGCACCGGATGCTGATGTATACCAGGGTGGACGTCCGAAGGGGTGGCCATGGCTTACATGCTTCGCTGTGACCTGAAAGCATGGAGTCTGAGGTGGCCCAGAGGTGTCTCAGAAGAAGAGCCAAGGGATCCAACCTTACGAACTCAGTCTCTGGGAAGTCTACGGAGCACAGCTCTTCTCTGACATAAATGGGGCTGCCATACGTGGCAATCAACCCATTGGCAACTAACTGGTTTAGTCCTGCATGCCAAGGACTGTGCTAACATTTTCACATATACATTCGCACTTGATTTTCACAAGATGGTGGGTATTCTCCTCTCCTGCTTATTGAGGAGGCTTGCTCATTACACACTGGGCTGCAAACGACAAGGTCGGCAGTTCAAAATCACCAGCTGCTCCATGGAAAAAGGGCAAGGTTTTCCATTCCCGTACAGGTACGATCCCACTGAAACCCACAGGGGGTGGTTCTATCTGGTCCTATAGGTCGCTGCGAGTAGGAATAAACTCAGGGGCAGGGAGTTTGGAGTTTTGTGCTTCTCGATGAGACATGGATAGGATGAGTCACTCTCCCTGAGATGATGAGTGAGTCACAGAGGTGTTCAAACTTCAGACACCGTGAATCTGATCTGTCAGCCCTTTTCATCTAAGCAGGCACATATTGGCGTGCCACTTGGAGTTACCAGTGTATTTATATCATGCAATACTGACTTTGCGATGAATGCGAACATTTTCTCTGCATCACACAAGTCAGGGTAGAGGGGTAAAGATGGCATCTAACATGTTGCCCTTCTAGTTGGTGGGGGCTTTAAATGGCAAACAAAGCACCAATCGCGGCAGTGTGAATTTTCACATCCCACAGCACATTTAAGTTGGTGCTATGCTAATTTAGAAATAACTCATGATTCACCCCTGGCTTCTTGCCACCCTGGAAATTCTAAAATTTCCACACACCATCTGCAGGTTGGATGCCACCTTAAGTGTCTGGCACTACTGTCATTTTTCTTCGTTTGCCCCAAGGATCAAAAAGTATTTCACAATAAAAGACAAACGGCAAAGACAAGAACAAGTGATAGTTTGAACACGTAAACGTTTTCAAAAATACATGTGCTGCAATGACAGGTGTAATTCGACATAGTGATTGTATTGTTACTAGGAAGTTTTACAAAATAAAAGGGAAAAAAAGGAATGTTGGGTACATCTTTGCTGGATATTTCCTAGCTGAGTGATCATGGGCTGTGGGCTGCGGTGAAACTGAAAAGGATCTGGCCCAATAGACCTGGATGGTTTAACAATTGCTATTTAAGCAGCTCTAAATAGACAAAGCAGGATCCCAGGTGGTGCGGTGGTTATGTGTCGGGCTTCCAGCCTCACAGACAGCAGGAAGAAACCACCAGCTGCTCCCCTGGAGAAAGAGAAGACTTCCTGCTGAGTTACAGCCATGGAGACCCACAGGGCAGTTCCTAGGGGGTCACTGTGTGTCAGAATCCACTCTCTGGCAGTGAGTTAGGTTTTGGAAACAAAACAGTACTGCTTTAAAGGGCAGAGGGAAAAAAATAAGGTTTTTTTTTTTTTTTCATAATGGGAGCCCACACAAAGCAAGCCCTTGGTTGAAAAGGTAATGTCCCTGATATACACACTGACACCACCCAGCACTTTTAATTCTTAGCTTTCACCAGTGTTGAGATTTCAGTCTCTGTGATGCTATTTGAATAGCAACTCACCCAAGAAGACCTTAAGCAATGCAAAGAGGCTCTGTCAATTTACCTCCAATCGCATCTTCTCAGTACCCAGCATAGTAAGGAGCAAAGTGCTTGAATTTTGAAGGGGTAAAGAAATTGGTTCTTTGTACCAGATGCATATAGCTAAAACTTACAAAAGTTTTACTTTTAAAAAAGTTTACTTTTAAAAGTAAACAGATGATATGACACACTGGGAATTCCATGCATAAAACCCCATTGTAGTTCTTTTTAGCACAATCACAAAAGTTCTGATTCTATCTCTTTCTTATTCCTCTTTCATTTATAAAACATGTTTATTGATTTACTCACAGTCATCAAGTCAATGCCAACTCATAGGACAGGGTAGAACTTCCCCCTGTGTGTTTCCAAGATGGTGATTCTTTTTTAAAAATCATCTTATTGGGGCTCATACAACTCTTATTACAATCCATCCATCCATTCATTGTGTCAAGCACATTTGTACATTTGTTGCCATCATCATTCTCAAAACATTTGTTTTCTACTTGAGCGCTTGGTATCAGCTCATTTTTCCCCTCCGTCCCTGCTCCCCATTCCCTCATGAACCCTTGATAATTTATAAATGATTATTATTTTGCCATAGCGTACACTGTCTGACATCTCCTTTCACACACTTTTCTATTGTCCATGCCCCAGAGAAGAGGTTATATGTATATCCTTCTGATCAATTCCACATTTCTACCATACCTTCCCCTCCACGCTCCCAGTATCACCATTCTCATCACTGGTCCTGAAGGGATCATCTGGCCCAGATTCCCTGTGTTTCTGGTTCCTATCTGTATCTCTGTACATCCTATGGTCTAGTTGGATTGGAATTATGATGGGGGGTGGGGGGGTTGGGGAGGGAGAGAGAAAGCATTTAAGAACTAGAAGAAAGTTGTATGTTTCATCAATGCTACACACATTGCATCCTAATTGACTGGTCTCCTCCCAATGACCCTTCTATAAAAGAACGTTCAGTTGCCTAAACATGGACTTTGGGTCCTCAGTCTGCACTTCCTCACATTCACAATGATATGAGTTTTTTGTTCTTTGATGACTGAGACCTGATTTCTTTGACACCTCGTGGTCACACAAGCTGCTGTGATTCTTCCAGGTGAGCTTGGTTTCTTCTGAGCTAGATGGCCACTTGTCTACCATCAAACCTTTAAGACCCCAGACGCTGTACCTTTTGATAGCTGGGCACCATCAGCTTTCGTCACCACACTTGCTTATGCATCCATCTGTCTTCAGCGAGTATATGCAGAAGGTGAGCACACAATGACGATCTTTTGTAATCTGATGCCTGATACCCGATTCCTTCAGAACCTCACGATCACAATGATATGGTTTTTTGCTCTTTGATGTCTGAGACCACACAGGCTGGTGTGCTTCTTCCATGTGGACTTTATTTCTTCTCAGCTAGAGGGCCGCCTGTTTATCTTCAAGCTTTTAAGACTCAAGATGGTCATTATTTATGGGGATAGAAAGTCTCATTCCCCCGCCCCCCAAAAATATAATTAACATGTCATAAATTTACCCAAAGTTAGTTCAATGGTCTTAATACAGCGAGTTATGCATTCACCTTGTCCATTAACAGTCTATGCCTATTCTCATCCCCAACCCCATCCTCTAACCTTGAGCAATGATTCATCTACTTCCTGTATCTACAGATATGTCTATTCTGGACTTTCACATGCAAGAAATCATTTTTTTTTTTGGGTGGCATCACTGCCCTGGTAGGAGTAGCAAGTCCAGCCTTGCTCCTGGAGAGCTGCTGCTGGATTTGAACTGTCAACCCTGTGGGCTGCAATCCCGCAAACTACCACTAAGTCACCAGGGCTCAGCCGCAAGAAATCATTTAATGTGCAGTTCTGTGATTTTAATTTCTTTTGCTTGACATAATGTTTGATATCCTTCTGTATCCTTCTGTAGGGACTGGCTTCATCTTGCAACATGTACAAAGTATGTGAGATGAAGTCTTGCTATCCTTGCCTCTAAGGAGCATTCTGGCTGTACTTTTTTCAAGACAGAACTCTTTGTTCTTTGGGCAGTCCATGGTAGTTTCAATATTTTTCACCAACACTCATAATCTGAATGCATTGTTTCTTCTTTGGTCTCACTAATTCAATGTCCAACTTCCACATGTTCTAAATTAGGTCAGGGTTTAATCTATTTTTTAAAAAAATCACTTGATTGGGGGCTGAGGTTTTACTCTCTTAATGCATGGAAAGCTGTGGCAGTCACCTAATCTGGTGTCAATTAAGAGTGTAGGGGTGGAGTCTCGTCTATCAATCTGGAGAGAGCCACTGAGACCTCTGTGTGCACATGGCCTTCTCCTGAGAAGTCTGGGAAATGTGGTCATTCCTTCTTGGAGGCAGAGACTCTGTCTCTCTCTCTTTCTCCTGGCTCACCTCCTTGGAGACTTTCTGCAGACAATGCTTGTGCCCTTGGAGGCATTTGACTGACAAGGCTGGCTCCCTGGGAGACATCCTGAGGAGAAGCCACATGGACCTACCATGATTCGGCCAGGAACCTGGACCTAGAGAAGCCATGTGGAGACTCCTGCCATTGCTCAGGAGCTAGCAACACCACTGGATCCAGAGACTTTCTACCCACTGGCTTGTGGTCATTTGGCTTTGGGCATCATTGCATGTGTTTCGTGAGTCTGAAGAGGACTTAGAGATTCGTATCAGACATAGGGGCTAATATCAGGCTTATGATCTTAGACTGGACTGGGTTGGGATGTTTTTTCTCAATGTTCAATTGCTCTTGTATATAAACCCCTCCCTTATATACATATGCGTGGTTATGAATTTTGTTTCTCTAATCTACTCAGACTAACACAAAAGATATACTACATAGAAAATAATTAAGATAATGGAATTATAGATGACTTCTTTTGCAAATGGTACAGTTCTGAAATCTTTTTCTCAAAGTTTCTTTCAAGACTTGAATAGTCCCAGCAAGCTCTCACCTAGATGTCTGAAACAGATTCTAGACACTTCCCGGCCTCCCGTCTCTCACAATTGAAATTTACGCCTCACCAACCACCATCTGATCCACTGTCTACACACAATTCCCTCTTTAAAAATATTTTAGAGAAACCTAATCCTGACAGAAGGTATTGTAAACTCCTTGACTGTGTATCTGGGGGGCTAATGAGACATGGGGCACAGCCAAGGACAACTGAATAGTGAAAATGACACTGGGATATGCAAAGACCAAAGGCCTTAAAAAATGTCAACTTACCTTAGGTAAGAACATAGTTTGAAAGCTCTTTGCTTGTAATTTCTGATAGATACCACCTGGTATATACCTGCATCCATCTAGCTGGCAGGGTCACTGCATGAAGCAATGGTTATATTTTTGGCAAGAGTCCTGGTGGCACAAGGCCGCTAATCTGAAGGTCAGCAGTTGGAACCCACCAGGTGAGGAGAGAAGGAGGCAAGTGTTTGCCCTCATAAAGATGAATTGTCTCAGAAGCTGTATCTAGTATAGCTGAGTCAGATTTGACCTGAAGACACTGACGCTACAAGATACAAATATAATTACAGTGCACAGACCCTTCATTTTAGGAGATTGCCCACTGGGACCCAACCCCTGCTCACATAATCTGACCACGATGGTAGAACCTCTTCTGCTTATGCAAACCTTAGGAGTCCACTCTCTTTACATCTCACCTCTAAGAAATCTTCAGTATTCCCTGACGGGGATGAGATTCCTTCCCCCAAGAACTCCCAGAACACTTTGCTTTTCTTCTTCTCTCATGCTGCCACCTGGGTACTTTTCTGGACTCAAAGTCCATCATGCTCACAGATGCTCATGGGTAAGCAGGCTGTTTCCTGCTGGTTACTCTTGGGGGCCAAGTACAGTGCCTGGTGAGACATGCACCCTCCGAGAAAATAAGCAAGAAAGTTCTACCGGGTGACAGCTTGCCACCTCTTGTAACATCAACTAAAGGCAAAAAGGGGCGAAGTCCCTAGTGACTGCACGTTGGTCTTTCTCTGACAAAATATACTGCACAACAAATTTAAGGGGGCAGGGAGGAAGAAGACGCTTACCAATCTTATAAGGGAATTCATCCAAAGATGACAAGCAATAAGGAAATAGCTATTAGTAGTTCATAACTACTAGATATGTATGAACTTTTTACTTTAAAAGAAAAGGCAATTTTGTGTCATTCCACCTAGTACATTATGTGTATATATATATTGGGCATCACTGCTCTCCGGTGGTGGGAGTAGGAGGCCCAGCCCCACTGCTGGAATTGAACCTCCATCCCAGTGGGCCGCAGTCCTGTGCACAACCACTACGCCACCGGGGCTCAGCCCTACATTGTATATTTTTGTACCATATTTCTGGACCATAATGCACTTCCCCACCCCCACCCCCGAAGCGGGGGGGCAGTGAAGGTTCATTTTATGGTCCGAAGGTGTGGTACCCCAGAACATTTGTTTATGATTCCATGCGCTTGCTTACTATCTGTTGCTGTTTGTATGCTGTGGATTGCTGTGTGTTCAGGGGAAGTCTCACCTACTGGAGTCTCAATGTTAATCTGGTCACATGATCGGCACAGCGCATGCCTGCCCTCATTTGTTAATGAAAGTGAGGACGGTTCTTAACACCACTGCTGAATTTACCCTGTTAAATATTACCGTATTTTGCTTCATTTTAATAAATATTTTAGTATACTGGTACTATTTGGTTCAAAATTTTTTTTCTTGTTTTCCTGCTCTAAAAACTGAGTGCATCTTATGGTCTGAAAAAATACAGTATTCTTTCTCTCTACCTTGGCCCCACCTTTCAAAGAGTTCCCAAGTGGGCACATATATTTGCATGCTTTATTCACTACTTTTACTCCATTGCCTGGAATACAATGGCGCTCAGGAAGTACTGCTTATTGGTTTGAAGAATGAATTTACTAAGGACAGTGTGCCTTATACCATGCTATGTGATTACACTCTGTACCACATCGCCTCCCCATAGGAACATCCTTCTGATTCCCATTCTTCAGAAAAGGACACTGAGGCTTGGCCAGGCCAAGAAGTTTGCCTACAACTACACTTTTAGCCCCTACTGTATGTTACTTATCATTCTGCTACGTGAACTGTCAAAATTAGGACTATCTTCTTTTTAGCATAAATGAGAGAAAAAAAAATCCTTAAAAAAAATGGTGGTGGCGGTAGTGGGGAAATATAGATCCAGAGACCAGTCCGTGAGTTTCAGGAGGCTCTTTACTCTCGGTGAAATGTAAAATGAAAGATATCTATGAGTTATTCAGCCCTTCAGGTCCTCTGCTGGTGGGGTGCTCATCAATTGTCTTTTAACAGGGCAATGCTTACTTGGAAACAAGGTGTATCCTTGTTGATAGTTTTTGCCTGGGGCTTATAAATGAGCCATTTCCAGCATACAAGACTATGTTCTAACCTATTTTACCACTTCCTCTGCAGGAGACTTGGTGGTGTTTCTATAGATACAGACAGTGTATTTTTTTCTTGACTTTAAAAAATCATTTTATTGGGAGCTCTTATAGATATCATAACATTCCATAGTTCAATCACATCAAGCAGTCTTGTACAATTGCGACCACAATGCTTTCTTCTTGAACTCCTTGATATGAGTTCCCCCTTGCCCCTCCCACTCTCCCCCATGTCCTTATGTGACACAAAGACATCCCCCTAACTTATCAGCAGTACTACAGGGTCAAAAAGAACTACTAAATAGAAGTTTTAAATGAGGGAGCTTTAATTTTGAAATCTACCGATGCTCCTTATTTCTGCATCACCCAAATATGCAGTTTACCTTTCAGACAGGGAACAATGGGACCTGGGGCCTGCTTCTCCAGAACAATAGTGATAATCTATTCGTTCCATTCTTTTCATGGCAAGCATTGCAGGTCCCACAGGGGTATCCTTAGAGCAGCTCATTGGAATGCCCAGTCTCACTGAAATGTCCTTTCCCCTCAGCCTGAACAAACTCAGTTTACTTTCTAGGACATGGGATCAAATCAGTCCCGATATGTAGTTTCTAAAAGTGGAAAAAAAAGAAATTATGTCCGAACTCTGTCAAGTAAGATGCATGACTGTGTGACCATAAAAACAGGGTGACCCTCTCAGGTGACTAAAGACATTTAAAACACAGAAAGTGTCAACGTTTCTTTCTAGAACTTATAGTCAAATCCTGTAAGTGCTAGGCTGCACAAGCTAACTATATAGGAACTCAATTTAAGCATGATTTTAGAGAGAGCTTGTTTCTATAGATACAGACAGTGTGAAGATGAAAGTGGGATGATCCAGCAATCCCTTTGCTGGGTACATACCCCACAAAAGTAAGAGTCAGGGCATGGGCAGATGCAGATACCCCCAGCAGACAACACTGATGGTCCCAATTCCATCATAACAACAAGAAATAGCTTAAATAACCGCCAGGAAAAGAATGGACAAAACCACACTCGTACATACCCATAGTAGAATACTACATACTCAACAACAACAAAAAGGCTCACAGCCAGTAAATCAATTCTGACTGATAGCAAGCGGCCCTATAGGACAGGTTAGGATGGGTATAAAGGTTTCTAAGACTGAAATCCTTTTTTTTTTGGGGGGGGGGCATCACTGGCCTCTGGTGGTGGGAGTAGGAGGCCCAGCCTTTGCTTCTGTGGAGCCGCAGCTGGAATTGAACTTCCATCCCAGTGGGCCGCAGTCCTGTGCACAACCACTATGCCACTGGATGACTGCAATTCTTTACAGGAATAAAAGCCTCATTTTCCTCCTGTGAAGCACCTGGTGGTTTTGAATTGCTGACCTGTGATTAGCAGTCCTGCACATAACCGCTGTGTCCCCAGGGTCCTATATGCACCGTTAAGAAGCAGTGATGAAACCAGGAAAGCACCTCACGACCTGGGTGGACCTGGAGGGCAGGATGCTCCGTGAAGTTGGTCAGTCACCAAAGGACTCATACTGAGTGACACCAACAAAGATAAAAATCAAAACAGAGCCTAATACTCTAAAAGGAACAGACTTTGGGGGTGGCCAAGGCGGGGGGGGGGGTGTGAGGCAGGGAGGAAAGATGAAAGAGAGGACTAGAGATTTGAGAGGTGCAGACTGGTGAGAAAGAAATTGGAGGCGTGAAAAAGGAAAGGACACATTGGGGCGGGAAGTGGGTGGAACACCAGTGGGGCATGATGAGTGGTTTGAACTGTTGAATATGGTAATGGTCTGGGATGGAAATCTCCCACCCTTGCAATAAATCAAGGGGTGGGGGGAATCACATTAAAATCTATTTAAAAAAGAATAGATGGGCTATTCAGTATATGGGATTGCTCCCCCTATTTCAGGAATTAAGGTGCCTAGAACAGCAAACACAACAGATATGCTTTCTAAGGGACAGAAGGTGGTATCAAGAAAAGTACACCCCCAAGAAAAGATGCACAGTTCTCACCAGTCTGGAGCTTTCCCTGTCAGGCAACTGCTTAATACCCACTCCAAGGCTGCCATCTTCATCACTACTGGCAGGTTCGGTGCCACTTTGATCCTGTTATTAAAAAGAAAATGGCAATGATGTCATTCTTCAGTCACATAGTTAGCCTTTACACATATTTCTTTCTTTTTTTTGGGGGGGGGGGCATCACTGTCCTCTGGTGGGAGTGGGAGGCCCAGCCTTGCTCCTGGAGAGCTGCTGCTGGATTTGAATCGCCAAGCCAGTGGGCCACAGTCCTGCACGGAACCACTATGCCACCAGGGCTCAGCCCCGCCCTTACACATATTTCATTAGATTTGTTCAACTGCTGTTTCTTCTCCAGCAGTCACTCCTATGCTGTTTATCAGCTATCCGGTCCTTCTGACCTACAGGCAGGCCCTAGTGGAAGTTGAACCCTATTCTCAATTAGACTCCTGACTGCCTTATGGAAAATGCCAGCCCATGCACTCGCTCCCCTTTTTATATCGTCATTGAGTGTGGCAGGAATGGGCACGTGACCCAATTTTGGCCATTGAGACTCAGAGGTGGTTTCTGAGAAAGTTCTTCCTCAATTACAGAAGGGAGCCAAAAGAAGTGTCCATACTTCTCATATTAATTGAAAGCATGATCCAAAACAGCCCTGGGCTGCCATTCTAAAGCACAAGGAAACTATCCTTAGTTAGCAGTAAGCCAACACTGCAGGTGACAGAGCAAGTCTCATGATGTAGAGAAACATGGCTCTTTGATGGGAAAACTGGGCCACCAAATCAACCAACCCTGGGGTCCAGCTTTACCTTAGCCACCCTAGGAAGGAAAGTTAAACTCTTAACCCCCATTATCTATGAATGTGGTCTTGATGGGAAACAGGGTCAGGCTCTTTGACGAGGTGCTCAGTTAACTTAAATATGTTCGAGAGGACGTGGGTCCTCATCCCAACTGATTGGTGTCCTTTAAAAAGAGAGAGACATCTAAAAGATGGCCATATCAAAATGAATCTAAAGACCACAGGGGGCTTGGGCTCCAAGAAACCAGAAGCTCTGGGGCACAGTGGGTTATGAGTTAAAACTGTCAACAGTAAGGTCAGTAGTCTAAACACTGCAGATGATCCTTAAGAGAAAGATAAAGTTTTCTGTGCCATAAAGTTTTATTGCCTTGGAAACCCACAATGGAAATTCTACTCTGCTTTATTGGGTTACTTTTGAGTCAGAATTGACTCTCTGGAGGTGAGATCTCGGATTGTTCCCAGAAACTGAGAGACAAGAAAATGCCTTCCTCTAGAGCAGTAGGGAAGAAAAGCACAAGGCCCTGCTGATACCCTGAATCTGGACACCCCCACACCTGAGTCTCAGGAGAGGTGATATATTTCTGCTGTTAAAGCCACCCCAATTTTGTGGTATTTTGTTCGGTCAACCGTTGGCAGTCATGGGAGTCACCTTTTATGAGAGCCAATACCCGTCCTTATTGTCCAAGCTGCTTTCCCGTGACCTCCAACCCAAACATGTGGCACCCAGGCAGAACACTTCAAAATGCCCGCGGTAAGGAGTTGTCTGTTTATCTGGTCTATTTCTGAAATGGATGTATCTCCAAAATTGCATCGCACTCACTAGGGAAACACTTGGAAAATACCATTGGAACCAATGACTCAATTGAAATCTTGGTTTCTTGACAGTCCTACTTTTCAGCAAAATCCACTAACTATGTATTTAATATAATTGTGACATCTGGTAATAATAAACCCCAGAGGAGCTCAGCACAAAATGATTAAGGCTACAGAATGCAAAAATTAAAAGCAACAAAGATAACTCCTTCTACATACATGGTCCTGTCAATAATAGTAATAGCCTATGAGTGAAAACCTACAAACATACTAATGAACCCACAAACATGAAGTAAATTCCTATTCGCAGTGTGGCAGTCATGTAATTTTGTGACAATTTCAGGATTGGGAGTGTAGGGATGGAGTCTAGCCTGTCAATCTGGAGATAGTCAATGAGACCTCTGTGTGAGCATGGCTTTCTCCTGAGAATGCTGGGAAATCTAGCCATATTTCCCCATTGGAGGTGAGAGACATTCTACTGATAAAGACACAAAGTTGACTCCCTACGAGGCATCTTGGAGGAGAAGCCACATAGGCTTACCCTGATGGAACCAGACCGTTGATGCTGGAAAAGCCATGTAGAGACTCCTATCAGCGCTGAGATGCTTGAGAAGCCACAGAGAGTCCCCTGCCAGTGCTGAAATGCTTCTACCACCATTGGGTACACAAGACTGCACCCACTCGCCTGTGATTGTCCTGGCATCATTGCATGTGCTTCTTGAGTCTGAAGAGGACTTATGGATTGGTATCGGGCATATGGGCTAATATCGGACTTAAGGACTTGGATTGGACTGTGTTGGGATGCTTTCTCAATGTTCCATTCCTCTTGTATATAAACCTCTTCTTTATATCCATATGCCTGTTTATGAATTTGTTTCTCTAATCTACCTGGACTAACACACACAGTGAACCTAAAGGACAAATTAGAACTAAGTGGTCCTTTAAGATTGATTGGGGGTTCGTATAACTCTTTATCACAATCCATACATCCATTCATTGTGTCAAGCACATGTGTACATTTGCTGTCATCAGCATTTTCAAAACATTTTCTATTTGAGTCCTTGGTACCAGATTCTCATTTTTCCCCTTCCTCCCTCATGAACTTTTAATACTTTACAAATTCTTATTTTTTCATATCTAACACTGACCGATCCCTCCCTTCACCCCCTTTTCTGTTGTTCATCCCTCTAGGAGGAGGTTATAGGTAGACCATTGTGATCAGTTCCTTTCTCCCCCCACCTTTCCCTTATCCTCCTGCTATGGATATTCTCAATATTGGTCCCAAGGGGTTTATCTGTTCTGGATTCCCTGTTTCCAGCTCTTATCTGTACCCATGTACACGCTCTGGTCTAGCCAGATTTGTAAGGCAGAATTGGGGTCATGATAGTAGGTGAGGGGTGTGGGGAGCATTAAAGAACTAGAGAAAAGTTGTATGTTTCATCGGTGCTGTTATACTGAACCCTGACTGGCTCATCTCCTCCTTGTGACTGTTCTGTAAAGGGATGTCCAGTTGCCTACAGTTGGGATTTGAATCTTCACTCCACACTCCCCTCATTCATAATGATATGATTTTTTGTTCTTTGATGTCTGATACCTGAGCCCTTTGATACCTCATGGTCACACAGGCTGGTGTGCTTCTTCCATGTGGGCTTTGTTGCTTTTGAGCTCGATGGCCCCTTGTTTACCTTTAAGCCTTTAAGACGCCAGGTGCCATCTTTTGACAGCCGGGCACCATCAGCTTTCTTCACCACTTTTGTTTATGCATGCACCACACCATAACCCTTGACAGGGGCAGAAAGGTCTTTCTCCTCCTGAGTGGCTGGCAGTTTAGAACTGCCAACCTTGTAGCTAGCAGCCTAATTCATAACCAAAACACCACCAGGGCTCCTTAAATGTATCGAGATACATATTAATCCAATTTATGCAACAATCAATAAAGCCGGTGATGAGGGAGTCTATCCGTTCCTGTAGTCTGAAATCGGTCAAACATGCAAGCAAGATGCTCTATGGTGACTAAGGTGCAGAAATTGGAAACAATGAGGAAGGTTCAGTAGTTGGGAAATATGGCCTTAGTGATAGAAATTAAGCAGGAGATCACATGACAGAATCTTGCAAGACCAGTGACTTGTGCATTGCAAATCCCATGCTTAGGTAGATAAAAGAATCAAATTAAAAATTCTAACCCATCAAGCAGCTTTGAAGATTAATGCATTATAATGAGTATAAAATTTCAATGAATATAATCTTAAAATCAGTGAACAATTTTGAGCTATTTATTGAGACAGAAACTTTATCTTTGTATTGTCTTATGTAGTCCTTATGGCAAGTCTATAGGATGATGTATTACTTTGACACAATTTATGGATGAGAAAAATGATGTGCTTTAGGTCACTAGTAAATAAAACACCCATAGTCACTAAGGAAGACTTTGTGGCCTAGTGGATTACATGTTGGGCTGCTAACTACAAAACCAGTAGTCCAAACTCACCAGCCAGCAGTCCCATTGGGGAAAGATAAAGTTTTCTGCTCCTGTGAAGATTAGCAATCTCCGAAACCCAAAGGGGCAGTTCTACTCTGTCCCTGAGATGTGTCAATGAAGTCAAATAACAAAAATCTTTATTTTTACATTTCTGAGCAATTTGGGTACAGTAAAGTTAAGGTGGTTTAAAATTTTATTTTTAATCTCCAGTAAGTGAATATTAAAATGGGTACAAAATATTGTTTGATGCTTCAACATCGAAAATGTAATATGGTGAAACAGTCTAATTCCAAATGATTCTAAGCTTACTTTAGCATTTGAATCAAAACTGAAAAAAGAATGCCTTTCACCCCTACGTCCACATCTAACATCTTGAAATTAGAGGCTCAAGTGAAGATGGATTTATGATTCTAAGTCATGTCTCAAATAAATGTGTCCCCCACTCCATAAACCCTTCCCTTCTCCCTGTTCTGTCAGGTATGTTGAGCTAGACTCAAATAGAAATAACTCTATGTACACAGAGTTCAATGCTGCCCGGTCCGGCAAACTGAGAATCCTCACAAATGCTGCGCTGTCTCAGTGCACTGTTTGCAGCAGTCCACTTGCAGGCCTTAGCCGAGAGGTAGTCTTTCTTTCCTTTAAACTCATCTAACATTTCCCCTGAATCTCTTACACCATATACCATTTGTTCAAAAGTTGCAAATTCTATTACAATGACATGTAATGACTTTCTCAATGAGACTGAAAGAACCATGAATCCACCAACTCTTTCTCACTCATTTGCTTTGTCTGATTCCCTTTTATTTTCATCCTTAGCCTGTTGCCTTCCAGAGGCAATGTTCACTTCAAGTGTTACCAGCTCTCCTTCGAGAAGTTGTCTTCTGCTTTTAGTTAACCAGGTCAGTCCACAGAAGAGGGGCTGAAGCTAAAAATCTAGATGGACAGGTGGGTCAGGTCAAAGAGAAATTGGAATGAGTGTTTACTTTTCTAAGAGAGCTAACAATTCTGAGAGTGTTCATGCTTAAATGATGCACAACAAAGAACAAGGTGGATTCTGTTTGGAGAATGGCTCACGGGTTAGTCTTCAAAATATCCCCACTCACCAAGAGTTTGGAAAACAGCAACCAGGCAGTGATGGGAAGGGGAACTAGGTCAGCAAGAGTGATTTCTAAGGCACAATTGTATTGCAATGTTTTGAAGACCATCTGGCTGATTGCTGGAGGCCACTAACACCCAAGATGACTCACCTATTCCGGTTGGCTGGGTGTTCCCCACCTCCGCTCACTGGCCTTCAAACCACCTGTCCCCAAGCTGCCTGCTCAGCCAAGGCTGCTCACGGAGAATGATCTTTTCCCATGAAGACCACAGTCAGTAGATTCCACTGTGAGTTATGTTTTATAGATGAAGGAGAGGAAAAGGCAAAATTCTTAGTGCTGTGTTTAACACAGCCATTATAAAAAGAGTGGGAAGATGTGTTATTTAATCCCTACTGAGAAGTCTTTCTAAACCTTCAGGAACTTGGTCATTTCCTCCCCTGGATTGCTGTACAAAAAAATGATGATACTTAAAAATTTATTTTAAGCCACCATCACCTTATCTCACCCCTTGACCTCACTAGCATATTCACCAACTGATTGTTGTTCAATTCTCATTCATAATGACCTGTGTATGTCAGGAGTAGAACTGTGCTCCATTGGATTTTCAATGTCTGACATTTTAGAAACAGATCATGAGGCATCTGTTAAGGTGCCTCTGGGTGGGCTCCAACTGCCAACCTTTTGGACAAACAGCAGCCGAGCATGTTAAGAATGTGCAACATCCAGGGATGCTTCCTGTTCACTCTTTGCACATCATTTTCCTTCAACAGACAGAGGGACCCTTGAGAGCAGCACTGATGTCATGTTTGAGAATGGCCTCTCAAGAAACGTTAAACTGATGGAGGGCTTGATGATGGAGTTGAAAAACATTTCTGCTCAGAAGATGTTCAATGTTCTTGTCTCTCTTTAATCATTTAATGTGACAAAAGAGTGCATTTGTATATACAAATGTTTTCCTTTAAACGGATGTAAGATTTCACTAAAAAACATAAACAATT
This sequence comes from Nesogale talazaci, assembly GCA_004026705.1. Classification (NCBI taxonomy): domain Eukaryota; kingdom Metazoa; phylum Chordata; class Mammalia; order Afrosoricida; family Tenrecidae; genus Nesogale; species Nesogale talazaci. The sequence goes on along the minus strand of PVJH01012873.1, from coordinate 43,155 downwards.
AGATGTCACTGATATAAAGCTCTTGTTTTTTAATAAAACTTAGATTGGCTGCCATTTTATCATTCAAGCCTCCTAAATCCAATCCCACTTCAGAAAACCAGAGAATGAAATATTAGTCTCCTTGCCAGCCTAAACTCACACACACATGCATATTTCTTACTGAACATCCAAGTTCCTGAAATGTGACAAATTGAATTTGCGTCTTCTACCCCAATCATAAGCATATTTATGAGTCTACTCAAAATTCCAGAAGGTTGTGCACACTTCCAGGTAAGATTGAAGTGGTTCTAATGAAACTCCTGGGTAATTAATCTATTCTTTATGAGGGAGGCTTACTCTATCTCATTTAGTATCTAGTAAACAGGACTCCAAAGAGGGAGGTATAATATATATTATATACATGTATAAGCACACACACATTCACACACACATATATATGGTTCTTGCTTTTATAAAGATAACCTGAAAGATACAGACGGGCTTGGAAAAGACTAAAATATATATCAAGTATACTTGAGCCCACACTGTATCTTGGTGATCACTGCAGTGACATCCTCATTGGATCTCCCACTTTTAGACATTGTTGGTATTCCTTTTAGATTGATCTACCTGAAGTGGAGTCCAGTTAAGACTGGGTCATGGTTCGAAAAGTGTTCAATAGTTTCAAGTGCCTAAATCAGGATATTCAAACCTTCCAAGCTTTAAAATCAAGCCTTCCATTTGACCTCAATTTATTTTTCTAACACATCTATTACTACCCTTAATATGCCCTATATTCTTTTCCACACTCCATATCCTGAAACTTTTGCCTCTGTGCTTTTGTTTCCATTCTTCCTATATCATTATTTGAACAACTGTATCAAGATTTAAAAATTCAATATATCTATCAGAAAAAACTACAATGATACTTCTTCCTGATTTCCTTACTAAGAAATTGTATTCATTTTTCTCTGAGCCCTTAAACTTCATTTTATCTTCAGGGAATCATGAATCTCAGAAATAGATGCATGTGTCTGTTCCCCTTATGAAGACCATGAAGTTCTTCAAGGATAATACAGAAATACTTGTGATTAACTTTTGTATGTTTTACCCAGTAGACATCTGGGGGATTTCGGGAAAGTTGGCGATGTAGGCAGACATGCTACACAGACTTTCTAAAACAGAGATAGGAGAAGTTAAAAGAAGATCCAGGTGAAAACTTGGAACTTCCTAAGGAAAGATACAAGAACAGATGGGATGCTGACTAAAACGAGGAGCTGAACAAAAGTAGAGAGAGGAGATCAGTGGGTGAATTGTTGACTAGCTTGACGCAGTACAACCTTCTGAATGTTTGCAAGCAGTATTTTATCCAGGCAGCAACCCGGTACCCTGGTGGCTGGCGGTGAGAAAACTGGGGTTCTTTAGTTTCTTACATGTTCCCAGTGACCAGGACCATGGTCAACATCCATTCTCACTCATTCAGCGGTCAGTGACAATCTTCCTCCTGACCACCACCTCTACAGATTGCAGGTGTTCGAACAGAACACTGGACCTGCTGTAGGGCTTAATGGGCGTGAACTCTTTCCACAGCCTTACTCTTTCCATAGTCTTACACTTGGTTGTTCTCTGGCCCTAAAATAATTCCTGCAGAAAACAAGCACCCTGACCCCAGTCACTAACTGAGTTTCAGCTTACTTCCCGATCAACTACCCTGACCACAGACAACATATAAATCAGCAGGAACTTCTAGGTGTGGTGTGGTGTCCCTTCCTTTCAATCCCACCCTATTAGTTCCTTAGCTGTAGAGGGTACCAACCTAGAACAGGTACCCTGCTTCCCATAGTTTTCTCATGTTTATCTGAGGTTTTGTTGTGCTTTCATTTTTTTTTGCTCTTTTTTATCTGTTCTTTCTGTGTTTCCTTTTTCCCATCACTTTTCCTTTCTCTTATTTTTTCTTTGCAATTTGATTTCTCCCTTGTTTTCTTTCATATCTCACAGACAATAGTCAATTTCAATTCACCAAAAAACAACAAACAAATGAACAATATTCAGAACAAGGAGATATTTCTCAGAAAACATTTTGGAACTACCTGATTAGGAATTTGAAGGACTTATATTTAGCCAGGTTAAGAGAAACGATGAAGAAAACTGTGGACAACATCATGAAAAACAGAATAAACCTTAGAAGATTTCAGCAAAAATGGTAAGAATAAATTGACAAAGAGAAAGAAAACAGAAAAAAATAAAACAGTGAATAGAAGTTCTTAAGGTTAGTAATGAAGGTGCTGCGGCAGACTGCGCACCGGGCTGCAAAGAATTAAAAAAAAAAAAAAAGATTAGTAATGAAAATATTGGAAATATATAGTGCACTGAGAAAGCAAAGAAGCAGAATTGGATCAATTGAGTGCACACTTAGTGAGCTAGAAGACAGATCTCTCAATAATAGTGTGGTAGACGTACAACTTACGAAAAAAAAATACACAACCAAACCAGAAAACCACAAAGTCTAATAATTATAAAGGACACTTTCAAGAGGCATAACTTATTTGTGATTGGAATTCCAGAACAGGAAATCTTAACAAAAAGCACTGAGAAAAGCATCAAAGAGTAGTTAGAAGAAAATTTATCTGATATCATGAAAGACAAGAAGATACATTTAAGAAATTGAAATAACTTCACATAGGATAGATCCCAAAAGAAAATCACCCCAACATATCATATGCAAACTTGCTACAATGAAAGACAGGAGAGAAGTCTGAGAGCAGTTTGGGAAAAAACAGAAATTTACCTACAAAGTGAACCAGTAAGACTAAGCTCTGATGTTTTCAGCAGAAACCATGTAAACAAGAAGGCCATGAGATGATATGTAAAACTCTGACCAAAAAAAAAATCACGAGTCAAGAATCAGCTATACAGCAAAATGTTCCTCAATTATGACAGTGAAATTATCATATTCCCACATGCATTAGGCTGGGTATTTTGGAGAAACAAAACCAGGACACTAATATATGCATGAGAAAATAATTTATATCAAGAATGCAGTCCACATAGCCACAAAGCAGGGAAGCCCAGTCCAACTCAAGTCCATGGGTCAGATGGTAGCTGGCGGCCCTTCCTGACTCATGCAGCTGATGGAACGATGAACCAGCAAGCAGGAAAGCCACAGGTCGATGGAGGTAGAGTTGAAGGGATCAAAGGTCGACCGGCAACCTGGCAGGCTTGCTGACAGCTTCCAAGGTCAGCAGGCAACATGGTGGTCGCCCTCCCAAGAAGCCAGACGCAGGATCTAGGCGAGCAGGAAGAAGAGAAGGGTTCTTTGCAATGTCTCTTTATAGATACCACATTGGCCACAACCCCAGGAGACGCCTCACATCAGAGTAAGACTTGACACAAAAATTAACCATTATCAACAAAAATTAACCATTGCATAACATAAAAATTGAAGGGATTTGTAAAAACCAGATCAAACTAAGAATACTCAGAGGAGTCCTTTGACCAAAGAACCAACAACGGTAGACAACAAACCTAGTATTTACATACATGATAGTGGGACTCCTAAGAGATGGTGCTTTATCCTTCAGGTCTGACCGAGAAACTCATCTGTGTTAGAATGATAAACTATTAAAGATCCAAAAGACAGCATTTACCCAAGGACAAAGGTCAGAGGCTTTGGAAGGAAGGAATGGAAATAGTAAACACAGGAGGAGGAAAGATAAATGATGGTAAGGCTGCAACAGGGATGAGTTGAAATAAAATGTAAATGACTCGTTGAATGTAAAACAGATAATCTGCCCGACTCACAATAAAAACTTTAAATCAATCGAATCAATAAGAATTAATTATATAACATTACAATGAAACATTGTGGGCACAACAGAGAAACTACAGATGGGGTGGTTCCTGTCATTCATTGTCTCAACAATTATTAACCAAGGACTAAACATTGGGCATACCAGTCAGTGGTAAAAAGGATAATAAACATGGTCCTTTGAAGCAAGAATGGTGAGTGAGATAGTTAAAGTTTGTTGTGCCAACCTCGCTGATAAACACATGTGGGATTAGCTGAAGGGTGGAGAGATAAGTGACCGGTGAGCCTCACCTTTCTAATTCTTGGATCTCTTGCTTTCTGAAGGTCAGACCAGAATACAGTGGCCTTATCCAGTTCCCTGCTTCAGGTGGCAAGGGACACTTTCAGCAAGACATTTCGGTGAAGAAGCCTCAAGGACCTACCCCTGCCAGTGCTGAGATACTTATACACTCACTGATTTGGCTTTCCCCCTGCAGTCAGTGTCACTGTGTGTTTTGTGAGATTGACGAGGACTTTGTAGATTGGTGTCACACACATGGGATAATGTTGGACTAATGGGCTTGGACCGCACTGGGTGGGGGTGCTTTCTTAATGTACACTACCCTTTATGTAAAAATCTCTCTTATACATATGAGTTTCTGTGGATTTGTTTCCCTAGTTTATCCAGACTAACCCAGTGAGACTTGAGTTTCGTTGGATGTACTGAGGCCATATCACGAGAGATCAATAGTTGGAAAAGGGCATTTTACTTGCTAAAACAGAAGAGCAGTGAAAAAGAGGTAGGTCCTCAATGAGATGAACTAATACAGTGGCTGCAACAACCGACTCAAATATAACAATTGGATAGTGGTCATTACCCAGTAGGTAGCAGAACAAGCATACAATCTAGGGTGGAGATCACCTAAAGGTCTGCATCACCAAGATAATGAAGGAACTATGAGGTTACCAAGAGTAACCTACTGGAAAAAACAAAACTCAACCATCATTTGTGATTCACAGCAACCCTGCATAACAGAGTATGGCCACCCAAAGACCAGTATAATCTTTCTCTCCCATTTTGGCTGATGGGTTAGAACTGAGTATCTTTTGTTAGCAGCCAAACATAGAACCCTTGCACTTCCAGGGCTGAACAAAAGGATCCCATTGAGAAATCAGTCCCTTTTCAAATCCTTCTTTTTTTTTTTTTTGGCATCCCTGCTCTCCGGTGGTGGGAGTAGGAGGCCCAGCCCCACTGCTGGAATTGAACCTCCGTCCCAGTGAGCTGCAGTCCCGCGCACAACCACTACGCCACCGGGGCTCAGCCTTCAAATCCTTCTTGTAGGCCCAGTTGACGTCAAAAAGGGACAGACTCATTTTTTATTTTACGAACGATGAATATTTAACTATGAAGGGAGTAAAAATTACTAAAGGGAGTGATGTAAGATAGAATTGGTCATAATAATATCTTCTATTGAGGACTATTACAATTCAGATACTATGCATATTATTCTATATATTTATTTTATACATTTTTACATCAGAGACCTTCTTAGAAGATCATTTCAGAAAGTAATCTTTGAAAGAAATAGCTAATTATGAATTAATCATGAAATTGGAAAGCAGCCCAGATAGAAGGAATAATAGGAGTAAAGATGGGAAAGACCAAAATGTGTGCCTGTGGATTTGTGTGTGTGTGTGTGGGCGGCGGGGGGGAGTGGTGGGGGGACAGGGGGTTAGGTGTCAATTGAACAGATATATGTGGAGTGTCCAAAGAATTTATTTTTGTTTGGGGGCACTGCCCTCTGGTGGTGGGAGTAGGAGGCTCAGCCTTGCTGCTGGATTTGAACCTCGAACCCAGTGGGCCGCAGTCCCACGCACAACCACTACGCCACCGGGGCTCAGCCCAAAGAATTTTTATGTATTAATGAAGTAGAAATATGGTTGTGGAGGCAAATACAAAGTCTTAATTCAAACCTAAGAAGTGAAGATTTGGTCTGATAAGCAAGTGGGAAGGGTTTTTTTGAGCAAGCTGGGAAAAAACAAACTGGTAATCATTGCCTATAACTTGTAAAATGGAAGATCTCAGAGTCCGGGAGCTCCGTTGGAGGCCCACAATAATATAAACTCTGAAAAAATCCAATACATTTATTACTTAAAATTTAAAATATATTTAAATAAAAATATCTAAAAAGTATAAGAATCTACTATAATTTTCCAGGAACAATGCTGGATATTTTATAAATATAAGTACTCTTCACACACTAACATAATGAATTATTGTTCTCAAGCCGCCTTAAAAAGGAAGAAAACAAAAGCTTTTTTTTTTTTTGGGGGGGGGGCGCATTACTGCCTTCTGGTGGTTGTGAGAGCTACCCAACCCTGCTCCTGTAGAGTTGCTGCTGGATTTGAACCGCCAAGCCCATGGGTCGCAGTCCCGCACTACCACTACACCACCGGGGTTCAGCCCGAAAACAAAAGCTTTTATAGCTTAAATAACTTCACTTTATTAAAGGCAGAGCTGCAGTTAGGAATCAGGTACCTGACTTCCAAGTTTACTTTCTTAATCACTGTGCCATGCACCTGTACCAGTGTATTGTAATTACCAAAGGTCTTATAGTCTAATCTTAATCTCTTACAGATGTACATGGCTTCACAGACTACTAGGTATGTTTACTTATATTTTATATTTAATCCTCATAACTAGCTGTTGAAAAAGGCAGGGAAGGCCAGTTATTAGCTTGGCTTAAGAGAAAAGAGAGACTGTGAGAGGCTGTCTTTACCAAGGCCACATGCCAAACCAAGGTTGAACCAAGATGAAAGTCCACATCTTCAACATCCTGCTCAATGTTTGATGGGCAGTCTTCTTCACCCTGTTATTGTACAACTGATGGAGCTATTTCTGCTGTGTCCCTTTCTATTGTCCAGAACAGTGCCTGACCCACAGTAAGTGCCCAATAAATATCTGTGTAATAAAGGAATGGGCATGAAATACTATCATTCTAAAGTAAATGCACTATTCAATTATGCTACATTTTTGTCACTATACTTCATTTTATAATGACATGCCTATACATCACCTCTTTGAATGTGATTTTAAATAGGCTAGCAATATGCTAAATCATTCTCTAAGAGACAGTTGTGGAGGAGAAGGCTCATCCAGAAGACCTACAAAGGCAAACAGGGCAGGAGGAGGAAAGGATGAAGGAGCCAGAGCAGACCTACACACTTCACTGTTCACTCACAGGCGGGCCACTGCTCATCACATGCTGGCTGTGTGTCAAGGTCAGCAGCCTAGGAAAGGGACTAAAATTAAAAAGTCCTACTGAGAATAAAACTCATATTTTGAGGATGCAACAGAATCATACTCTCTGAGAGGAAAGGGTCTATTATTTACTTATAAAATTATGTGAATTAATTATCTTTGGATAACACAAAAAAGTAATACATAAATAAAAGAAAATACAAATAATGGATCCATCCATTTTGATAAGGTTCTTGAACACAATACTCGCCTTTTACATATCTGACTCCTAAGCCTTATTTAAAAATCACTCTTCTAAATTTACAGGATATAGTGCTTAATATGGCATCACAGTATTTTTCTAATGTAATGCTTTTGATTCTGCAGTGATTACAGTATTAATAAACTATACTTGTTAGGATTGACTTGACCATTTCCTTTGTAGCTAGAGAAATACTTTTACAATTATACAGTTAAGAAACTGAAGACAATATCTAATATTTTTAGTATACTTAAATATTGAAGACAATAAAGTATTAACATATTTAAATAAAAATCTTTTATATTTATGGAGCACATTCTGTGTCAGATGTTGTTCAAGTGCTGCATATATTATCATTTTCTTTATTTTTTATACATAAAAAAATTCTATAAATATTTAGTGGTAAAATTCCCTAGTCACAGTCTGGGTAGGAGGTGCCAAGCAGCCTACCTATTATCGATATATTATTTATCTATCTGGACCCCACATTTTCTTTTATAAAGTGAAAAAATTAGTCATGCTGTCTATCGCCTGAATGTAGGGCATAATGACAAGGCATATTGAATCCATCTATCTTTCTTATCATTTATAACTTATTTAAATTTCACCTTATCTAAGAGGACTTTCCTAATACTAATCAAAGTAGTGAGATTTCGATTCTCTGCAAGGCATTAACCATTTATTGACAATCCTCTCAGTTTATATGTCAATTTATTCTCTCTCTTCCCTAAGCAGAATCTCTGTTGAGCCTCTGCAAGGAATTTATTCAGAACTACAGCTGTAATTTACAAAGTGGTGCCTGACACAGAACATACACTCACTGAATATTTTTTGAATAAAGCTAATATATATTGTGACTGATTTTTTTCCCCCTGAGAAACCATACTATTTATATTTACCATATATACTCACATATAAACCGAGTTTCTCAGCACATTTTTAATGCCGTTTTTGTGGTAAAATTAGCTGCCTCAGCTGATATCCGGGTAGGTTTATACTCAAGTGAATATGGTCCCTGTTTATCATTGTTGTAGAAGCAAAGGAAAGAGTTGGACAGATGCTAAAGAGCTCACATTAATTTTTCCCAAGAAGGTAGGAAAGTGAAAACTACAAATATTTGTTCAACTAACTATATTATTTGATTAGTTACTATATATTTGTTTCTTTTGGAATTAAATATATTGAGAATCTGCCCTCATCAGGGTAGACACACTGATTATATACACGTAATTCTAGAAGCAGAAGCATATCACATGATAGTAACCTTGTTTTGCTAATCATTTTTCCATTAATAGAAAAAAAGTAAAAACATGAGTACAAAAAATGTCCTGAAACCATACAAGCAGACAATAATAAAGAAAAACTTTAAAGTAAATTTTGAAATATGTAACTAGGACAAAGTTACATATCGAGAAGAAATGTGAAGGTCAACAGAAGAAGATTATTTGAAGAAAGAGCCTTGCTAGCAGAGAGGCAAGCCCTCGACTGCTAACTTAAAGGTGGTTGCTTCAAGCTCCCTCACCCGCTCTCTGGGAGAAAGGCCTGGCGATGGGTTCCCATCAAGATTACAGCTCAGGAAGCCACGTGCTTCTCTGTCCCCGGGGGTCCCCATGAATTGGAACTGACTGGCCAGCATCCAACAACACACATATGATTACAGTCTAGTGTTTGTTTAAAAATGATTACCATCACTTTTAAATCTTGCTGCAAATATCTTCTGCTTGGGTCACAAAAATCCCTGAGCCAATATATTCTGAGTCCGGGAAGAACAAATACTGAAAGTAAAAAAATAGCTTGAGGGGAAATGCCCATGACAAATCTGCCTATTAAGTCAAATTTCCTAGGTGACACAAATGGTGACATGCAGGAGGATCATCCACTAGTCTGGGGGTCTGAATCTACCCCGAGATGCCATTGAAGATGGGCCTAGAAACCTGCTTCCAAAAGGCTACATACAGTAAGTACCCCTGGGCAGAATCAGGTTGACACCATCGAGCTTACCTCAACAGGTGTTGGGGAGCTTGACGGCAATGGGAAGGGAGCAACGGCCATCTGATTGACTGCATCCTCATTTCTGTGGAATGTTAAAATAGGCAGAATCAGTACACATTCAATGCTAAGTTTCCGGTTCAAATTCTAATCAGCTCCTTGAGTCTCAATTGGGAATGCACACACAGCACTGCAGCACATCAAAGTAGATGCGTACTGGTCCCAGGCACAGAAAGCTAGCAGGAACAGAGAAAGATCTATTACCCGAAGAATAGTAAGATACAGTTATTAGTGACAAAGAACGATGGTGCTAAGAATTCACCCAAACCCTCTTAGTATGTCAGGTGCTACAGAGGATGCTTTTGGAAAGGCATCAACTCTTTCAGCACTGGGAAGTATGCATTTCCCAAGTGCCCGTGTGTGACTTCTGGGCCCATTAATGGCTAGAACAGTTTGTGCTTTGAACTGGAAAGGCTCTCCGCCTCCTTCCTTGGCTTCTCCCTTCATTCTGCCTAATAAAGGGGGGGGGGGGCGGGATGATTACGAAGGGCACTGTATGGGTGGACGCTGTGAGGAGGAGTGATGGATGGTGAGAGCAGAGATTCAGGCTGTCAGGGCTGTGTGGGCTAGGTTAATTCCACTCCTCTGCATTCTCAATGGAGCAAGTACATGTGGGTGGAACTCAGTCACGGGCAAATTGTAGGCAGCCATTCGGTGGGAGAAAAAGCTACCTTGGCTCTTCGTTCTTGATCCAGGACCAATATAAGTATCTCAAGTTTATATGAAAACTTATGAAAACTTTCATATAAGTTTATATGAAAACTTTGACATTATGTATCACAGTATAAACCAGGAAAGCTGACAGAAATGCTTCTTCTTGGTCTACAAAGATCTCAGACTCTGTAGATCTGCTTCTCTCTATGACCACTGTATCCAGAATGGTCACTGCTTGCATCGAGTGGAGAGTGAGTTCACTGGCCGGTTTCATGTCTGCTTTGGGATCGAAGGAGTCCTGGTGGCACTGTGGATTAGGATTGGGCCGTTAACCCAAACAATAGCAGTTCCAACTATAAAGAGGTCTTTCAAGGCTTGTTTGAGGAAAGGACATTTATGGTGAGCAATGAAGGAGACAAAGAAGTACATCAGGCAAGGATTTGGGTGACCAGCATGCAGAACTGAAGAGAATGGGGTGAGGAGGTCCTTGGCTGAGAAATGAAAAGAAAGTCAGTGTAGTGTGGTTGGGCTGGAGTTTGGTGAGCAAGGCAGAAGACTATTTGAAAGTGGGCCTCAGGCCAGATTGCTCTAGGTCTTCCAGTGGAGTGAGGACACAAAGATCCACTGGAGGGTGTGATGCAGGGAGTAGAAATAAAATCAGAGAGGTGTGATAAGAACATAGCTGGTAGGCCAAGATGAAATTGGATAAAGCAGGATCAAGTGAAAGTTGGGAGGCCAAACAGAAGGCGATTAGATCCATTCTACTGAAAAGAAATCGTGGCTTGCACTCGAATAGATAAGGAAAATCTGACAAAATTCAGTTACATTTTGGAGATAGTCACTCTTTGGAGGAAGAAAGATGTATCTGCTTTACAGATTTACACTCTTAGAAAACCTATGGAGGGTCACTAGGGCGTCAGAATCAACTCAGGGTCAGTGGGATGTCAGTGTGAGTGCTCACCCTGTAATTTCTCCTCGCCTTTATCTTAAATGCCTTTCTTTATCCAATTTCTAACCCACGCACTTTATTGCAGCATGGGTTCAATAATCCCAACTTGTAAATTACTCTCTTGAGTTCAAAGATGATATTGATTCTTCTGAACTGAATCTGTATATCCAACGCCTGTTTCACATCTCCACTAGGTATCTTACAAACACCTTATAAGCACAAATAAAACAGAACGCTTTCTCCCACTTAGTCCCTGGAAAGCTTCATGGTTAATCCTCCCTTCCTGAGCCAATGTCAAAACCATCTGCCCAGTTGCTCAACCAGAAACCAAGAAACCATTCAAAAATCTCGCCACTCAACTGCACATTCAATCCCTTGACAAGTCTTGTTGATTCTACCTTCAAACCACAGCTGGATCTTCTCACGCTTTCCCAATCTATTCTTGCTCAAGCCACCATTTCTTTTCAGTGAAATGAATTTGAGAGGCTCCTCTTTGACCTCCCAACTTTCACTGTGTCCGCCTTGATCATTGTCTCCCAGCAATGTTCTTGTCACACAGCTCTGATTAAATTTTACTCCCTGCATAATATCCTCGGGTGGATTTTTGTTACGCAGACTGGAAGGTCTGGATCAGTTTGGCCTCAACCCCTCTCTCAGTCTTCCCCCTCGCAAGTTCCAGCCCAGTCCCACTAAACTGGTTTTTCCATTTCCCAGCTGAGCTGAACTTGTCAACCCCAGGGCCTCCTTTCACCCTTTGGTTCTGCATGTTTGTCACCCATACCCTGATGTACTTCGATTTCTCCTTCATAACGAAGACGACACTCAATGCCAACAAGTCAACGCCCACACCTAGTGGCCCAGTGAGTCACTACAACTCTTTGTGGGAATAGAAAAACCTCATCTATCTCCTGAATTTCTCCTTCAAAGCTCAGCATCAATGTGTACTCCTGACCAAGCCATTGAGGACCTCTGTTCCAGGCTCATTACACCTGATACGACAGATTCTATCTGCTTGTTTCCTCTGATCAGGCACTTATTTGACTCATGTAAACATTTACTTCAAGCTTATCTGTGTCTCTAGACTTACAAGGGGCAAACTTCTAAAGACAGGACTTGCGCTCTCCATATTTCCCATTCCACTTTGAGGCTGACTATCATGTCTAACACATGATTTTCACTTACATACTACTGTAGGAGAAAAAGACAGAATGAATGAGAGAAAGTGCAATAATTTCTTATTTCATAAAGATACCAGGAGGCAGGAGGAGTTCCCCACGAATGGGTGAGTGGTGTGACTTTAGGAGTGGGGAAACCCTCTCAGAACAGTAGCTTCCTGATTCCTTAAATGGGCAAATTGAACTAGATGAATCTCAAACTGGTATAAATCCTGAGTGAAAGGCTAGTATAAATTATGAGGTATCCCATCTCCATCTTGTCAACTCAAACTCACAGTGATGCTCTATCAGGTGTCTGAGATGTGAGTACTTATGGGATCAGATGACCTCTTCCACAGAGCAGGTGGTAGATTTGACCTGCTGATCCTGTACTCAAGCTCACTAGACAACAACAGCAGATCTCCTTCAATAGAAAGGCTGGTAGACATATTTTTTCAGAGATGGAATCTAAGAACCATTTCTTTCCCCAATCCTCTCATGGATTAACCTTGTGCACAAGTCAACCCAATGTAATATGGAGAGAAACCAAAACCATAGAGAGGCATAGAGCATGAAGAACAGATCCGGTTTTTGACAGCAACACAGACGTCTTCAGCATGCACTATTATGCTACGATACCTACTGTTTCTCAGGGAATACCATCCACTCCTCGATGATTTGTTCAACTGTAGGAAAAGTACCTGTAATCCACTACTTCTGGCTAAGTAATAGCATTTTCCCAATAATTCCCTTTCCTACTTGATTTCCCCCATCAAATAGGCTTCAGCTCTAGCTCTAGCTTAGAGGCAAAAACAAACATGGCAAATCTGGACTTCTCAGAGTACATGTGGTGATCATTACGCAGATGTTTCCACATCCCTTCTGAAGTACAATATTCAAAGTATAACTGCATAGAATAGGCCAAGGTAGCCCTTCATAATTTAAGGAATCCGCCATCTAATCATTATGACTTTCGCAGACTTGAAACCTCATATTATTATTTTAAACATCACCATTATTAGATATATTTAATGAACTCTCAGTGGAGAGAAGATGTTCACTTCCTGTAATTCTCACCTACAGGATAAACAAGCAGGAACTTGAATGAAATGTTCCCTTTAGAGCTAATGGACGGTAAAATTCTCATGTCCTGGTGTCCCAAACACAATATACTCAGACAACAATTTTCTCTGCTCTTTTCCCCTCTTCCAGCAGAGGGACAGGATCTTGCTTTTCTTTAACCCCAGTATGCAGTAGAGTACCTTACATGGAATATGCATATGGTGTTTGTTGAGTGAAAGTGATCTTCAAAGGGCAGAAAAAGACATGAAAGCAGAACTATGAAAATAAGACCCAACTGTCATGTTTTGCCCCACACAGTGGCCATTTCTGTAAGTGCTCGGCTAATTCACAGTATGGGGTGTAACAGTAATACTCAACACTACATATAATACTAGCTGCTCTGCCTCCATGTGATTAGATTTAGGGAGGGGACGTCTTCCTAGTTCGGGCCAGTTCCCGGGCATCTACATTTACAATGGACATAAGAGACCAGGAGTTCTTTGACACAAGATGGAGCCGTCCTGATGGAGATGCTCCATCTATATAAAGCTAAACAAATAGCAAATGTTTAGAAAATGATGGCAGCATATACGCACATATGCTTGGTACAATTGATGTATGTATGCGCTGTTATAAGAGCTTTAAGAACCCCCAAATAAAATGATCTTTTAATTTAAAAAAAGAAAAGAGAGAGACATTTCCAGTCTTAGAATAATCTTACTCAAAAATCAAAGGTCATTGTCACTGAGATGATTCCAACTCACAGGGACCAGATAGGACAGGGTAGAATGCCCCCTGTGGGTTTCTGAGGTACAAATCTTTGCAGAAGTAGAAACTCTCACCTTTCTTGTGTGGGTTGGTTTGAACTGCTGATCTTGAGGCTAGCAGCTCATATGTAACCCTTGCTACTCAACAAAACAGCCCTAATTTTAGTGTGAATATATGCTTGTTTACTTGTCAAAGATTTTCACTATAAATAAAAGGAGGAATAAAACATGATTCCTACCTTAAGGAGATTAGCAAGAAGTGAGGAGGAATATGGTGAAGCACGGTGTTAAAATAGTCAAGTTATTATCCAGGGGCTGTTAATTTAATCCAAACTCAATCTGTGAATGTTTCTTTCAAAGTCAGTGCTAGGAACAACCTTAAATCAATATGTAAAATATATTTATGGAAAACACACATGTGGATTTTGACTTTCATTGTTTCGCTATTAAAAAACAAACACCTCCCTTCATTTTGGTAAAAATCACAATCATGCAGAATTCTAAGCATTCCCTCCTACTGAGTTGGAAACCCTTTATAGTTCCCATGACAGTGGAGTTGATGAATTCCATCTCTGGGATTATGTTACATGGCACAGCTAATTTTAGGGAAAGGGGTCATTATCAGGTAGACATGACCTCATTACAGGAGCCCTGTTACTCTGGCTTCAAGGTTAGAGTCAGGAAGTCACAGGGTAAAAGTATTCTTGCAAGACCTGCAGGGCATGCCACATGGCCAGGAATCTGAGTGGCCTCTAGCAGCTGAGAAGAGCCAATGGCAGGCAGCCCAAGGAAATAGGGAATTCAGTCTTAGAGCCATGAGGAAATGAATTCTTCCAACAAGGTACAAAGGGCAGATGGGTTCTCCCCTAAAGCCTCCAGATGAACACACAACTAGATGAACCCCGCAAGTTCAACCCTGAGCTGCAAAGTTAGGTGAGCTAGGCTGAACCAACTCTATGTGGGAACTATAGAGCTAATAAATGAAAGTGGTTTTAAAAGTCACTAGGTTTGTGATCTTTGTTGCACGCTAATAGGAAACAAAAACAAACAAACCACTCTTTTTAATTGGGGAGGCATGACCGTGTGTTTAGTATGTGCTACTTTTCCAGGTGCTTTTTAGAAACTGGCTGGTTGGACCTTCCTATCCACCCTCTGTGAAGCTGACGCAGCCAGACTGAAAACACACAGCTAAGCAGTGGCGTGTTTCAGAATGTCCCACATGGTTCCCCATTAGAGCACCACTGTTGCCTTCTCTTATATACTGAAGTTGGCATTCTCATTCCCACCGTGAGGAAACCTTGGAAAAGTCACAATTTACTCCTAAAACAATTTCATAAATTTCTTTAAATGAATGTTCTGTCCATGTGGCCAAGATGGCCATTCACTTTTCGCCCCAGTGTCTTCCCCTGGGGAATACTGGTAGAAGAGAGGAAAACAGTCGGATGTCTCTGCAACCCATGTGATAGAAACACCCGGTACATTCTCTGTAATAGCACACTGCCTGTCAGCGGGCAGGAATCACGGTCTGTGTTGAAAACTCTCTGCTGGAGAGAGTCACACTGACCTGAGATGGCCAAGGCCATAAAATCACACAGCCATTGACAAATCAAAGAATAAAGAATAAAAAAGGACTCGGCTTTCCACCTACCTCTCACTCAAGTCCTCAGCCCTGTCCCCTGCCTCCTCACCTGATGGTCCTACAAAAATCCCTTCCCCACTCCCCCTGGGGAACATTTTGGACGATATGCAATAGCGTCTGTCTCTCTCTAATATATATGTGTGCTAAAACCTTGTTTATTCAATCACATGCCTGTCTAGAAATATGTGGCATTCTCTTTTGGTCAGGCTGACCCACTGATTTTTAGTAACACATGTACCCAGTGTGCGAGGCTCCAAGTTTGTCCACTCTACTGTCCTATCTACCATTACTGGTGTCAGAGTCGCCATCTTTGATTCCTTTCATGGTGACCTTGTTCACAACTTAACAAAATGCTGCTGGCTCCAGTGGCATCTTCATGATCACTGGTATTAGCCAATAGAGATCACTGAAGATGTTTGAAAGTCTTCATTTCGTTGGCTAGGGCAGACACAAGGGCAAACAGTACAATGTGTGGGTGGCACAAATGGTTAAGTGATTCTTCTACCAGACCAAGTGTGGTTAGTTAGAACCCATTCCAGATTCACTTCGGAAGACTGACCTGGCAATCTGTTCCCCAAAGGCCACAGGTCTGAAAATTCTATAAAGCAGCTTTTACCCTGCAAACCTGAGTCAGAATTGACTAGTGACAAATGATACTATTAGAGTCATTAGGACTATTCATACGTTTTCTGGCATAATCTTTTTCCTCTTTAAGCTGAGTCAGTACTTGATTACCTCGCTTCCTCCTTCCAATTTTGGCAGCCGTGTAAAACTATATTGAGAAGGCTAGATTCTGTAGCCTGGGTCTCAGAATGAACATGGTAAGCATAGAGGCATTCCCTTTTCTGAGACCCAAGAGATGTCGGAAATAAACATTTGCTCGCTTTGGCTATTGAGATTTGGGGCTATTTGTTACTGAAGCAAAATTGAGTCTATCTTACCGATACTTGCTCTAAACAAGTTTATTCTAAAAATTTAAATCTGTACATTTAATAGCTAAAATAGAAAATCAGCCTAAATGTCCCTCTACAGGTGAATGAATTATTTAAACATGTTCACCTAATTATATATTACTAAGTAATTAAAGAGACAGCATGTGATACAGATAACATGGGTGAACTCTAACAATATTATGTTGAATGAAAGAAAACAGATACAAGTAGGGTCACTGTGAGCCAGACTTGACTCAAGAGCAGTTAGTTCCTTTTTCTTTACTTCTCCATTAAGTTGCCAAGAATGGTCTTGCCAGTGTGTCTAGAAAATATATCTAACTTGCATCAGATCTGTAAAACACTTTGAGAATTGACCCCTTCACTAGGTTATGAACACTGTATGTTTCTGACATTATTTAGATCTTTGATAGATTTCATTATCACTTTTTACTTTTTAGCAAGCTAATTCTGAATATATTTTGTTAATATAACAACCTGTTTGCTTTATTTTTGATTCATTGTAAAAGCACATATAGTCTTGTTTTCCAAGTGTTCATTACTTGAATATAGAAATAAAATGGATCATGGTGTATTGAAAAACAAAATAAAAGTTATTAAACTATAGGAAGGCAAGCAGGAAGGCAAGCAAACACAAAAGCAAACACATTACTTGGTTCCATTTACATGATGTAAAAGAACATACAGAACTAATCTGTGGGGCTGAGCCCCGGTGGCGCAGTGGTTGTGCGCGGGACTGCGGCCCACTGAGACGGAGGTTCAATTCCAGCAGTGGGGCTGGGCCTCCTACTCCCACCGCCGGCGAGCAGTGATGCCCCCCTCCCCCCAAAAGAAATAATCTGTGGAGACAAATCAGGAAGTAGTTGGCTCTCTCTGGGGAAACAAGGATTGATATGAACAAGGTTTAGCAAATTTTCCAAGGTAAATAAATGCTCTTTATTTTTGTGATAGGTAGTGGATACATGGCTGTAAGTAATTATTAAAACCAAAAAAAAAAAATCTAAGTTTTAGAATTAATTTAATTGAATTATTTGGCAAACATTTTCTTCATGGTAATAGATAGGGCTAATATCTTTGCTATCCTGAAATGAAATCTAGAACAATAATAAAAGAAACCCAAAAAACCTCACTGCCGAGAGTCAATTCTGACTCATCAAGAGCCCACAGGGCAGGTATGACTGCCCTTATGGGTTTCTGTAGTTGTAAATCTTTTATTTTTTATTTTTATTTTAAGGCATCATTGCCCTCAGGTGGTGGGAGTAGGAGGCCCAGCCTTTGCTCCTGGGAGCTGGAATTGAACCTCCAAGCCAGTGGGCTGCAGTCCCTTGCACAACCACTACGCCACCGGGGCTAAGCCAGTTGTAAATCTTTACGGGAATGGAAAGTCCTAGCTTTCTCCTAAGACCTAGATAGATTTTTTTTTTTTTGGTGGCATCACTGCCCTGGTGGGAGTAGGAAGCCCAGCCTTGCTCCTGGAGAGCTACTACTGGATTTGAACTGTCAACCCTTTGGGCTGCAGTCCTGCACACAGCCACTTCGCCACCAGGCCTCAGCGACCTAGATAGATTTAGGACTGATTCTATCATTGATAAGATGAAAATAAGATACCAACTGAACTTAAAGTCTTGGTTTTATTTTTAAAATGAAAAAATAAAAAGTGAAGAATAACTCCTAACAGAATTGTGGTAAAATAATACAAATGCAAACACAACAAAATACAATAAATAGTTAACATTTAATAGCTTATTTAAGTATTGCCTATATTCCAATCAATCCAAACTACCCCGTCCCTTCAGTTTTGCATCCACTTCACTACAATAATGCAATGCACCCAAATTGAATCGGAACAACTCAATATCACCAAGTTCCCTGATTGCTGCTATTTATTCCTGTGTCCTAGGAGTTCTTGCAGAACTACAATTATGTCTACTTTAACTCTGGTCATTTTTACAACATATGATTGATATACAGTCAGATTCCAATAATTGTTTGAATTATATTTTTTCATGAAGTTTGAATTTAGCTTTTTTAATGTAAATTTATGCACCTCATTTTAATTAGCTCTTGCCTTAGGTAGTTTCCCTATGAAATGCTAAACTCTCTACATATCTTGCCTTAAAAATTTTCTCAGATTCTTCTAAGAATATTTCATTACATTCATGGGGGCATGCAAACAACATGTACAAGGTGGCTTTCAAAACTTGTGGGAGAAAAAAATTTCCATGACCCGAATTCCCCACCTAATGAGATTTGTTGATAAAAGCCCAGTACATGCGTGCTTACTCCCGGCCATCAACGCTTTATCCGTAATTCAACTTGGAATAAGAGATTTCACCGGCATGTTATTTAGACCATCAATCTCAATCAACCTGACTCATTCCTTAGGTTTAACAAAATCTCTCAAAGAACAATAGAAGCTGTACTCAAAAGAGAAGATTAGTGGGCTATAAAAACAATACATTCTTCAAATATATGAATAAACTCATGAAAAAAACTTTACAAAAATTAACATGAAGCAATGTTATGTGTGCTTGTGTGTTTAGAATGCCTTTTCAGGTATTGGAATTTCAGATCATGTAGAAGGAGCACTTCTACTTCGATGAAAATTGAAAGTATAGTAGGAATATACTTAAGTCCACTATTCAGAATATCTATATTCATTATTGCCTCAGGGTTTCTCTTGTCCTATCACTTTTACTAAACCTACCAAATCTTTTTTTTTTTTTTAGGCATCACTGCCCTCTGGTGGTGGGAGTAGGAGGCCCAGCCTTTGCTCCTGGGAGCCGGAAATGAACCTCCATCCCAGTGGGCTGCAGTCCTGTGCACAACCACTACGCCACCGGGGCTCAGCCCACCTACCAAATCTTATTTGAGGCCAAAAAATAACATTATATGGATAATATGAAAATGTACGTGTTTGAAATCAGGATGGAATGCTAAGTCATTTGATTTTTTTTTTCTTGCCATTTGATTTTATTGAATTAAGAAGACCTTAACAGAGCAGAAGAGGTGTGGACATTATGTTCTGAGTGTAATAAATGCAGTGATGTGAGACATCTGAGAATAGAAAAAATTAACATTGTCATATTAATTTGAAACATAGCACCTTATTCACATTTGGCTCAGAAAAGCTCCATGATAAAAAGCTAGAAGAAGCAACATATACAAGAAAACAAACTAATACATATCTCGGTGTATTCACAAACTTTTTTGTGGAAATGTTCCTGCAGTTATTGCTAACTGTGTACAGGTTACATGCTTTCTAGTCCACAAGTGGAAGAAACCCTCCACACAGCTGAATAGGCTGAATCTAAAATGAAAGCTCAGTAACAGAATTGGGGGATTCCAAGCTCTTATTCATTTGGCATTTCCAGACGGCATCAATCACTAATGAGGGCTACTGGGAGACCCTCAGCATTCAGATGGGCAGTTTACAAAGGTGGCCTCGGGGCAATTTCTAAATACGGGTTGCCAGAGGTACGTAGGAAAATGCTAAAATATTTGGAGAGAGGGTTGATGTGGGAAGCTTAGGATTGAATGGAGAGATGGCTCAGCCAACAAGTTTTGATTTGGGATTGTCTCTAAAACAGCAACATAGATGATGCTGGCTGGCTCCCCTCAACCCTTCCTCCTTTCTTCCTGGCTGGCAAAGATCAAATGTTGACAAGGCCATGTGCCAGGAAGATGATTGACTTGACTCTCAAGAATGAACCAGGGTTAAATCCTGCTTGATTACTCAAGGAGAATCAAGATGACCTCATTTCAAGTGCTGTGGAAAGGTGCTGCAATGGAAATGGGTCACAGAATAAGAGACTGAGAGAGAAGACGTGTTCAGAGGTTTTAGGCTAACCTGTAGGTGACCCCCCTCCCCAGCCCTACCTCCACCTCCAAAGTACAGAAGGGTCCATCTATCTCATTCTGCTTGCTGATGATTTTCCGAATAGCTCCACTTCCACACACCCCTGAGTCATTAAGATTTTTAGGCGACAACAAGTAACCCAAAATAGATTTGGACCAACTTGAGGGAAAGGATAGGCATTGCAAGATACTGGGGTCTCACAAATCCAATAGAGAAGCTACAGGACCAGGAAGAAATAGATAAGAGCTACCCCTTGAAGACAAGAAAGCAGGAGGCAGAATGATTTCAAAGCAAGATGGTCTATTCTGGGCTTAACATATAATGGTAATTCACATTAAAAAAAAAATCACTCACATTTCCTGATTCTTATTCTAAGTCTACAGTGGTATTACCACTCAGGATTGGGTCACATGACCATCTCAGCAGTGAGAGGAAACTCTAGCTTCTTCAGCCAGATCTAAAACTTCATACAGCATGTGTGTGACTGCGTTGGGTGACCCAAAGGAAAGAGGCATGCTCCATCAGAAAGAATGATGATACTGAGAAGTTAAAAGACACGAGGCAAATAAAGACATAAGCACCACAAGTACTAGCATGAAGCTAGTACTAGCATGAAGAAAAATCACTAATTGTATCTGGGATAAACTGCACTATTGGAGCCACACAAATTTGACCCTGGGATCTGCATTCCGCATCTTTGCATGGGGCTGTGTGAGTCTGAAGAGGGACTTATAGTCTAATATTGGAACTGGGCTGGTTTGGGCTAGAATGTTCTCTTGATATAATAACATCTTGATAGAAAGCTCTTTCTTACACATGTGAGAAACATCACATGTAAGAACATCACTGGATTTGTTTCTCTAGCGAACCTGGCCTAGCAGTCCTATAAAATGTTTTGTCACTTCAGTTTGACTGACTAAAATCACCCTCAAAAGTGGAAAATGTACTACTAGTGTCAATTTTCTAAAGAATGTGCCACATGCTTTCACGATGAACCGCAGGATCCAGTGGAAACAGCTGTATTCCACGAACAACTCTCAAGGCTACCAAAGGATCTTGAAGAGAATAAGGCTTCTTACTTGGATATATTAACTTCCAATGTCTTTGATACAATATTGAAACACAAACCATGTACACCTCATTGTTGGACAAAAACGATGATAACTTCTACATTGTTGTAGGTTATCTTAGCTCTGACTTGTAGTGACCTTATTTACATAGCCCACGACTGTCTAGGTGATTCCTAATGAAGGAGGAGACGAGCCAGTCAGGGTGCAGTGTAGCAATGATGAAACATACAATTTTCCTCTAGTTCTTAAATGTTCCCCCACTCCCCCACCCCCCATTATCATGATCCCAATTCTACCTTACAAATCCAGCTAGACCAGAGCATATGCACTGGTACAGATAAGAACTGGAAACACAGGGACTCCAGGACAGATAAATCTCTCAGGACCAATAATGAGAGTAGCAATACAAGAAGGGGAAAGAGAACATGGGGAAGAAAGGGGGAACCTATCACAAGGATCTACATATAACCCCCACCCTGGGAGGGACAATAGAAAAGTGGGTGAAGGGAGACAGTGCAAGCCATGACAAAATAATCATAATTTAAAAATTATCAAGGGTTTGTGAGGGAGGGAGAGCAGGGAGGGTGGGTGAAAATGAGATGATACCAAGGGTTCAAGTAGAAAGAAAATGTTTTGAGAATGATGATGGCAACAAATGTACAGATGTGCTTCACACAGCGGATGGATGTATGGATTGTGATAAGAGTTGTACAAACCCCCAATAAAATGATTTAAAAAAATACAGTTCCTTCATGTTGTGATGACCCCCTAACCATAAAATTATTTTTGTTGATACTTTCTAACTGTAATTTTGCTACTATTATGACTCAGGCGACCCCAGTAAAGAGTTATTCGACCCTCAAAGGTGTCTCAACCCACAGGTTGAGAACTACTGTACTGTACTATGCTAACCGGGCTCTTCCTTTTGCATATATATGTAAACACATGCATAGACAATCAATCAATAATGAATAATTCAATCAAAATAATAAGGAGAGCACAATGAGAAATCCTCTTCCCATCAGTAGGGTTTGACAGCTAGCCTTGAATTTTTCCAGGACTTTTAATTCATTTGCTCTCCTTTCGCCTCAGGAGTTTTTACACAGTACACAATTCCCACATGTAACTCTGTAATGGAGAGTGAGTTGTTATACATGACATTTAATATTTGATAATTAGGGAGGATACAAGAGTTATAGGCATGATCATCAATTTCCACAGATCCCTGTACTGCCAAATACAACAACCCATTCATAATCATATTAATATAGGTCTCCACCTGTAGACACAGATTGGTGTGTTCATGCAGACAAGTTAATGTGGAAGATGAACACCTGACAGAACTGAGTATGTGGAAAGGCAGAATTCTGCTTGTCATGTGCATCTAGATGATTCAGAGTAAGCAATCCAGTATATCAAACCTTATATGTTTAAGTCACAATTTAAGAACTGTTCAAAATCTAAGGATGTGAAACAAACAAGAAAAGGTGATGATGCAAAATCATATACACATGGCAACGACTTGCTAATTTGCACTAATGACTCACAAATCACATGTGAATTATAGATCAATTAGTTTATGAATAAATATAAGTGTGAAGAATATGACAAGGGCGGCTGAGCCCTGGTGGTGTAGTGGAAAAAAAAGAATATGACAAGGATGCGATCATGTGAATGTACCTGGCTATAGACTATAGACTATAGGTTCTAACTAAGTAAAATGCTGCTTGCAGCATATTTCAATAGCTTTCTGTGATTACTGCTCATCATACTGTCAAAATGTATGTGGATAGTTACCAACGAGATCACAATTGTCAGGAAATTTTGAAATAAAACCTCACTAAAACACAAACCACCCCCTGTCATCCCTTTGGCTCTGAAACTATGTGGCGGTCATGAATTCAAGGTGTCAATTTCATGATTGGTATGTAGGGGTGGAGTCTAGCTTGTCAATCTGGAGATAGCCAATGAGTAGCCGATGAGGCCTCTGTGTGGGCATGGCTTTCTCCTGAGAATTCTGAGAAGTCTCGTGGTCTCTGGGAGTCAGTCTACTGAGAAGAAACAATGACAGCATGCTGAGCAATCCTAATTCCTGAGAATGGAGGAGTCAGAAGAGAAGCCAGATAGGCTTGCCCTGATGGAACCAGACCTCTGGGGCCAGAGAAGCCACAGAGAGACTCCGGCCAGCATTGAGATGCTCCCACCGCCAATGGATACTGCTGATGGACCCTGAACCCTGGAAATGAGGAGCCATGGGGAGACCCCTGCCAGCACCAGGATGCCTCTACCCCAGCTGGATACACAAGACTCTGTACCCATTGACCTGTGAATTCATGAGTTGGAAGGAGACTTTATAGACTGGTATCAGTTATATGAGCTAATATCGGACTTATGACCTTAGTAAGGACTGGGTTGGGATACTTTCTCAATGTTCCATTCCTCTTGTATATAAACCTTTCTCTTATATCCATATGTGTGCCTATGAATTTGTTTCTCTAGTCTACCTGGACTGACACACACTGGAAGACACAGTGGACATGTGGAAGCAGCAGAAGCAGAGCTCTGGAGGTTCAAACTGCAGACCTTGTGCTTAGCACAATTGAAGTGCCTTCAATCTTGGCCACCAGGGCTCTTGGCCAAGTATGAAAGCCAAAAAGTTTTGCCTAATGAAAAAGCACAGAGAATCTAAAATTTCAACTAAGGTAAGAAATTCTGCCAAACAAAAGTACACTTTGTGAAAAACCATGCTATTAAAGTAATATTTTAAAAAGTGTAAGCTATACAGAATTTAAAAGAAGAGTGTATAACTGAAGCTCATTACGCTGATGTGAACAAAACATGAAAATAAATCAATTAAATGGTTTCAGTATATGGTCCCTAAGTAGCAAACATTAAGGTTCTCATAAAAATAGTCTGAGAAAGATGATATAGGAACGAGACTGGAAGGTGTACGTGCACGAAGAATGACAGGAACAACCAGCCAGAGGGAGAAGATAGTATATGTGCTGCCGAAGCGAGCACGAGAGGGAGAAGATAGTATAATGGATAATACTTAAAATTAAAATGCATTGGCATTTTAATAGGGCAGGAATAGGGCAGCAATCTACCAACTCTTTTTATTGGTGAGCAATAAAATAATGACTGTTTGCTTATCTTGAATGCTTCAAATTGCCACACTTTTTGATACTACCTATCTCCACAAAGAATCTATTACAACATGTTTTATTGAGATGGGTGTAAATTCAAGGAAATTAGCTTTCTCTTTATATGTTCTTTAATTAAATAGCCCTCTATGCCTTCTTATAAATGAAACTCCATATTCAGAATTTTAAAAAGCTGCACTGACAGGGAACTATTTTAGGCAGACTGTGCCCATCTGACATTTCCCCAAAATGGTATTACATAACATCCTATACACACCACTTTCAATAATATTATAGAATAACTCTATAAAGTATTCATTTTTGCTTTCATCTCTTTACCTCCTCTTTTCTCATATCTGGTGCTCCCATTCCATCATAATGATCACCACCACCACCACCCACTACCACTCATCACAGTCAACATCATCACCACCACCACCAATCAACTTCAGAGCAGCAAACATGGGGGAGCTTACATTGATAGGTAATGTATAGGTGCTAATATGTAAGATTTTAAGACAATTTAGATACAGTTGTACCATCTCATGTTCAAGTAAAGGACACACACCAAGTTCATACAAGTATCACAGATCTGGGACTTGGTGTAAGATGGCCAAACCCAGGGTTTCATCTTTTCATCACAGTTCAACCATGCTTTAGCAAAGAGTTAGGAGAGAGCTTTCAGTCAAGCAAGCCATACCTTGTCTTATAGAAATGAAGGCATTAGCAAACTAATAAATTCTAGGCACATAAATGACCAGACGTAGGTCTGGGGAACCTAATGAGGCCAGCAGAGCAAACACTGGAATCAATTATGCCAATGATCCTTTGCTGAGACTAAAATTGGATAAGACAGTAGAAGGCTCAGCATCATCTCTATATTTCCCCCCTCCCTATAAAATAGGATATAGAAAATCCTCCTAACTCAGACTACTTGGGAAGGAAGTGGGGAGAAGAACTGGAGTATGACAAATTTGTCAAACTAATGTAATATGATTGCAGCCTTTGGAGAGTATAATAATCTAGAATTGCTTAAAAGGATCTGAAAGTAAATTAATTCAATAAAGTTTTCTAAATACCCACTATGTGCTAAGTATTTTAATTTAATAACCATGCAAGAAAGGTTTATAATTAAATTAGAAATATACATTAATACCTCAAAATTGCTTATAGTAAATAAGCATTTAGCAGAATCTTCAATTTTGCCTGCAACATTAATTTGCTAAACAAATTCTTTCCTTCATTTTACTCCCTTCTGAAGACTCAGAATAGAAATCATCAGGAATTAAATTAATGGGGCTTCTTACTTCTCTTTCTAAATTTGTACTCAGCGGTCTCTTCTGTTGTCTAAGTAATTCCAAATCGCTCTTCTTTCTTTATTGAAGGAAGAGGGTTACAAGCACTTAATTGTATCAAATGACTTACTTTAAATCCTATTTAATTTGCTTCCTGTCCTCTTTAACATAGGACAACCCATAAATGCCCCCACAAAAGCGCACGTAGTAATGGCAATATTGATCACAGAGTTTGTAGCAGTAACATTAGCAATGTGCCAGAATGTCTGTCTCAGACCCTGAGTAAGTAATGTATACATCTCAGATACTTCTTCCATATCCAAGTCGGGGGCAGTGTCAGAGGCATCACAAAGAGTTGGTGTCACATATAAACATGGGTAGGATCACCCATTTTGTTTTGAGGCCCTTCAGCCCACACTCCTACCCCTGTAACTACTTTCCTCCTCCTTGGTCAGGACAAGACCATCCTCTCATCCCAGTGGGCTGGAAGGTGGCTGGAAAGAGGTGATGGAAGTGACCCTTTAAAACACAGGATGACAGAAGACACCACTGCTTTGGTGAGCACGCCCCTGTGGTGCCAGTCTGCCTGCCATAGCTCCCTTGCCCTAGACCTGGGAGACATTCTGCTGTCATCCCCTTTGACAGAGCTATGAGTGTGGGTCCACACTCTCACAGTCCTCTAGTGGCACTAGTGGTTGGATGGTTTTCTTTTCCAGATCAATAAACAGAGGGTCAGAACTGGGGTATAACTTGGCTTAAGGTCAATGAAGTGAGGAAATGTTCTGGAGGTTCATGCTTGGTAATTTCCCAGGATCTCTCAAATACATAGCCACTGACTGAGCAGATTCTGACTTAGGGGGTACCCTATCTAGGGGTCCAAAGACTAAGTAAGAATCTCTAAGGAAGCAGACAGCCCCCCTTTCTTCTATGAAACAGGTGATAGGATTGAACCACTGACCTTAAGCTTTTTGGACAAATGTTTGGCTCACGGCATATCCAGGGCTCTGAAATCACAGTGCTTCTTCATTGTTTTATAAATGAAATTCAATATTCAACACCTGTCTTCCAAATTTACTTACAGCCACTAATATGTATATGAAATGTTCAAGCCTAAATGAAGTACTGTTGTGAATTTGTCTACATGGACACCAACTATTTCAGTCTCTTGAGGCCCTAACCTAGATTTGTTGATTTTTTTTCCCCACTGTCTAACTGGTTCCTGAATCTGAGGATAGGAGGGACAAGAAAACCAGAACAGGGCTTCAAACTCTATGATACTCACCTTCCTGACACAATTGGTGAAAACAAAATGCGTGCATAAGCAAAGGTGAAGAAAGTGAATGGTACCTGGCTATCAAATGATGCAGTGTGTGGGATCTTAAAAGCTTGAAGTTAGAAAAGCAGCCATCTAGCAGGGAAGCAACAAAGCCCATATGGAAGAAGCACACCAGCCTCTGTGATCATGATGATCCCAAACAAACAATTTTATTGATGTAATGAGGGGTGTTGTAGACAATTGGATATCCCTCAACAGAAGTTGTTACAGGGAAGAGACAATTCGACTAGGGTGTAGTACGGCATCGACAAAACACACACTATTCCACTCATTCCTGAATGTTTCCTCCCCCCATTATCATGACCCAGTTCTACCTTACAAATCCAGCTAGACCAGAGTACATACATCAGTACAGATAAATGCTGTCCACACTTGAACAGTAGTGAGAGTATTGATGTCATGAGGGTAGGGGAATGGTGGGGATAGGGTGAGTGAGGGGGAGGAAGGGGGAACCCACCACTAGGTTGGCTATATAGAATATTCCCCAGGGGGTCGAATAACAGAAATGTGGATGAAGGGAGATAACAGATAGTGTAAGACATGAAATAACAACAATAATTCATGAAGGTGGGTGGATGGGGAGGGAGGGAGTGGATAAAAGAGATGCTGATACCAAGGACTCAGGTAGAAAGAAAATGTTTTGGAAATGTTGATGTCAACATCTGTACAAGTGTGCTGAATACAATTGAATGATGGATTATCATAAGATTTGTTAGAGCCCCTCCAATAAAATGATTAAAAACAAACAAAAATCGAGGACTTCAAGATAAATAAGTCAGAAAGTGCTGTGCAAATACCCAAGGAGGGCCTGAGCCCCAGTGGCGTAGTGGTTGTGTGCGGGACTGTGGCCCACTGGGTTGACGGTTCAAATCCAGCAGGAGCTCTCCAGGAGCCAGGTCAGGCCTCCTACTGCCACGAGGGGGCAGTGATGACCACAAAAAACAAACAAACAAACAAATACCCAGGGAGAGTCACAAGAAAGGAAAACTCTTGTCTATAAAATGA
Source organism: Nesogale talazaci (assembly GCA_004026705.1). Classification (NCBI taxonomy): domain Eukaryota; kingdom Metazoa; phylum Chordata; class Mammalia; order Afrosoricida; family Tenrecidae; genus Nesogale; species Nesogale talazaci. The sequence continues at coordinate 14,954 of PVJH01012873.1, read as the reverse complement.
GAGATCCAAAGTGAGAAGCTGGGAGCAGACAGTGGCACTGGATGAGACCAAAGCAATGATGTGGTACGGAGTACTTCAATCACTTCATTAGTGCTCCCAGCTGAGAACACAACTTTCCCTGCACTCCTAATGTCCTGGGATAGGAGGAGGTCTGACTAGGAACTGATGAGAAGAGGAAGGATAATGATGATCATTATCATCGTAAAATACCAGGAACATTCATTCAGCTCTTACTCCATGTCATGTGCTGTGGTGAATATTTTCAATTTATTTAGTTTATAAGTGATAACTGTGTAAAGAAAGCAATGGAAGAGATCAATGGAAGAGAGTTCACAGAAAGGTTTAGATAAAGCACCTAAAAATGACTCACACTTACCTGCTATTTCAGTCAAATTGCTCCCTTACTTTCTTGAGAATATCTCTTGATGAAGTCTAGCCTATTTTCCCACTTAGGGTATGATATCTAAAATCTTATGACCTGTAAGGTCTTGAAGATTTCACCTCCACATTTTCTTCTAAAAGTACTTTAAAAAATAGCACTTTGAGTCAATCTCTGTATATGGGGTATGGTTGTTGGTCTGAGTCGCCTTGAACCCCAACTAATAGTGACCTTAAGGAGAACAGAACAAAACACTGCCACTCCTGTGCCATCCCAATTGGTGGCAAGGGAGATAATTGTGACCCTTGGGGATTTGTGGTGCAGTGTCAGGTCTTTCTTCCTAGTCTGTATTTATCAGGAAGTGCCACTGAAACCTTCCCAGCACACCATCATTCTTTCGCAGGTAGGGATCTGCTTACCCCAGAACAGCTTATTGCACAACCTTTTCTCCCACCACCCAATAGATTTGGCATCCTCCTCAAAAATCAACAGGCTATAGATGCATGGGTTTAGCCCTAGATTTTAAATTCTATCTCACTGGTGGATGTGCTGATCCTAAGTATCATTCTGTTTTCATTACGAAAGAATTCTCCCCCTCCCCACCCAATTATGGGATTATTAGGGAAGTTAAGAGGTTACAATTCAGCATCAGTCATGTTCAGAATACAGCTCTTCCAATTAGGACTGCTTCTTTTCAGCCATGTTCTTAGAAAGTCCTCTCTCTTAGCCACTTGGTCATATGGTTTCGAGGCCTTGTCCTCTGTGGACTTGAAAGTCCACTGCTTTGTCTCCTGCGCTAGCTCTCAGTTCTGGTGCTGTGTCTTCTCAGTCACTCTGTAGCCACCCCTCTGGTGTCACAGTGCTCTGTCTCCTTTTCCAGCTTGCTGGTGATCGCCAAAAACCCTCGATGGTCCTTAGATTGCCTATGCATCACTCCCATCTTGACCAGGATTTCCTGCGTCTGGTCTATTGCATTTTAAAATCAGGAAATATGAGTTCTACCACTTGGCTCCTTTAAAGAATTTTCCCCCTTAAGTTGTTTTGGTTATTCAGGGCCCCTTACAATTCCATATGCATCAAAGAATCTATTGTTTCCAAAGAGTTCTAGTGTATCCATATACAAGATAACCAGACCCAGGAAGGGGAGAGATTTTCTCACTGGCATACAAATACAGTACGTGTCTCAACTACCAACTCTATCCCATTGGGGTTGGTCATGTGCTTGGTGTCAATTTCATGACTGGAAGTCTAGGTGTGGAGTCTAGCCTGTTAATCCAGAGATAGCCATTGAGTAGCCAATGAGGCCTCTGTGTGGGCATGGCTTTCTTCTGAGACTTCTGGGAAATCTCATGTTATTTCCCTCGTGGAGATGAGAAGCTATCTCCCCAGTTGTTAGGAGTCAGTCTGCGATACGACAAACTATGGACAAGACAAGATGGCAGTGTCCGAGTAGCTGGAGGAGCAGGAGGAGAAGCCACATGGTCTTACCCTGATGGAGCTGATCTCTGAGGCTGGAGAAGCTACATGGAGATCCCTGCCAGCTCTGAGTTGCCTCTACCAACACTGGATGCTGTTGATGGACCCTGAGCCCTGGAAGCGAGGAGCCATGGGGAAACCCCTGCCAGTGCCAGAATTCTGCATCCACTGACCCGTGACTTCGTGAGCTGGAAGGAGAGACTTTATAGAGTGGTATCGGGAATATGGGCTACTATTAGACTTATGACTTGGAACTGGACTGGGTTGGGATGCTTTCTCAATGTTCCATTCCTCTTATATATAAACCTTACCCTTATATCCATATGTGTGTTTATGAATTTGTTTCTCTGGTCTACCCAGGCTACCACACCCATCAAACAAAAATAACAAGAAACCCTCACAAACAAATCTACCCTTTTAAAGTAAAAATTACAACCTATTTTTAGAATAAACAGTAATTTTAGTAAGGCAAATCAAAGACAAATAGTGTTACACAAAGAAGAGCATCTCCAGAAGAAATGTTTCTGATTCTGAAAACCAGGTATATCTGTCTTACCTAATGAAAACCAGCTTCACCTTTGCTGGGGCAGTCTTAATAATGGCAGACGCATTTTGATGACTTCTTCCAAAGAGAATCTGGTTGTTTATCTGTTTAGGGAAAGAAATGAAAAGACACTTGTAAAAACATACTCCGCATCGAGGGACTGTAAAGGGAGACTCTTGGTCTGGAACCACAGAGTCGGGAATGGAAGGAGGAGATGGAACAGGAGGCTAATTGTCACTGAACAACCGCCCCATCAGCCAAGAGCATGAGATCAGAAGAACTCGGGAATGCCCCTGACTGTGACTGAGCACAGTGAACAACTCTATACAAGAGTCCTGATCCAAAGATGGGATACGCACAAGAATTTTAAATTATCACGGAGTTCCCTAAGTTGTAAACAGGTTTGTGTAGGACTCCAATGTTATAACAAAACAACACGACACAAAAAAAGCTACCATCCTTAATAGCAAAGATTACAATTCTCTCTCATTTTAAGTAACTATTTAAGACCCCTTAAATTCAGTTTGGACGATAGTTAAGTAAACCCCACACAGTCCTTGTCCCTTTGGCTAAATTTCAAGAGAGCAGTTGAGCTAAAATGAAAATTTTATGACACGGCATTTCCTGCAGTTTTTCGATAGTCTAAAAATATGAAGCACACAGACCAAACTGTTGAATTCACCAGCATTCTGGAGGGCTCATTCCACACGACTCACTAAACATGTCAAGGTTATTACACAGCATAACATTTGTGACTCCCAAGGAGGTAAACATTATATTCAAATTTTAAGTCAAAATTTAGATCAATTGCACAGAAACATTTTATTCTACACAATGAATGAGCCATCTGCTCATACTCCAGATGCAGTGGGATTTTGAACTTGATGGGATTCACCTAAATATGATCTAAAAACATTTACATTCTGAATTTTTCATTCCAGATTTGATGATCGTCATAATTGATCTTTCATCCATTGGAAAACAGCCAGTACAGTTTTGACTACCCTAGGCCCCAATCTCTTTAAACAGTAGTTAATGAGCTACATAACTTGTTCTAAGGGACCTCTATTTAAATGAGACCTTAATAACTCCTGCTATTTAAAGGACATGTCTATTGTGAAGCACATGTGATTTATCTGACGTTTGATGCCTTGCAAATTATGCATTTGCGTACACCTGACGCGTCGTTGAAGGCACACCTGAAAAAGAGATCTTGTTCTGTCACAACAGTTATTATGAGGAAAAGTACTGAAGGGAACACTTTGCAAGATGGGTTGGAAATAGAGTCTCATTAGCTGTCTAAGCCGAATCTCATGCATCACCTGATCTGAGGTGGTGAATGGGGGATTCACATCCAGGACTGCTGCATAAGGGAATCATGAGTGACCCTCTTGCTTTCTCTGATTCTATCAGCTTGTGTTCTTCATCAATTGTGGCGGTCATGTGCTTATGTTAATTTCATGATTGAGAATGTAGGGGTGGAGTCTAGCCTGTTAATCTGGAGATAGTCACTGAGTAGGCAATTAGGCCTCTGGGTGGGCATGTCTTTCTCCTGAGACTTCTCGGAAATCTCGCGATATTTCTCTCGTGAAGATGAGACGCCATCTCCCCAGTTGTTGCGGGTTAGTCTCAGAGATGACGAATCACGGACAAGACAAGATGGCAGCATCCGAGGAGCTGGAGGAGCCAGAGGAGAAGCCACATGGTCTTACCCCGATGGAGCCGGATCTCTGAAGCTGGAGAAGCAACGTGGAGAGCCCTGCCAGCACTGAGTTGCTTCTACCACCACGGGATGCTGTTGATGGACCCTGAGCCCTGGAAGGGAGGAGCCATGGGGAGACCCCTGCCAGCGCTGGGACTCTGCACCCACTGAACCGTGACTTTGTGAGTCAGACGGAGACATTATAGACTGGTATCGGGCACATGGGCTAATAAACGTACTTATGACTTTGAGCGGGACTGGGCTGGGATGTTTTCTTAATCTATTCCTCTTGTATATAAACCGTACCCTTATATCCATACGCATGTCTTTGAGTTTGTTTCTCTAGTTTACCCGGACTAACACATCAATGTAGTCAGTAACACAGAAATCCCCCCATGTTTCCGCTTCTCTAAAGAGGACTGAGGCTGTTGTGACAGGTAAACGAAATAGTGGTTTCTCATTTCATCGATAAGTATTTCAATAATCAAACAAGCTGTTGTTGAGTGGTTTCCAACTCACGGGAAAGCTGTAAGGCAGGGTGGAATTGCCCCCTAGGGCTGTGAAGGCTCTGTGCTATTGAGGGAGCAGAAGAGCACATCTTCCTCTGTGCTCCTGTGGAGCTTCCAGAGGGTCAGACGTCACCTGTTTGGTCAGCAGCACACGCTTCAGCCACCACGCCACCAGGTCTGTGCCACTTAAAGGGGTCCACCTTTCATGTTGCGGTTTCTGCTTTTAATATATCATCTATTTTAGAAAGGCACCCACTCCCACAGATCATTGCATAATGATCCATATATATTTTCCTGGGTTCATGCTTCTTTTATCTGTTGCTTTTTCCATAACTCACTTATAAGGGTGGTGGTTAAATAAATTATGTAGCCACTAATAGTGATGTGAAAAAGCCTACTGACTACCACTGAAAGTGATCAAAATGCATTGAGTGGCAAACTCAAGTTATTAAACAGTGTGTCGAGCATGGTGAGCTGCACATAAAGGGGTGATGCGTGGTTGTGCCTGACTTGATGTCTGGTGTTCAGGTGGGTATTTGGGATCCCCCCTTCAAAACCCCCCCACACACCTGTATGTCTTTCCTAGGTGCCCTGGTTGACTCGGGCTGCTAACCATGAGGTCAACAATTCAAAACCACTAGGCATTTCTTGGGAGAAAGATGAGGCTTTTTTACTCCCATAAAGAGTTACACCCTTGGAAACCCACAGGGGCAGTTCTGTGCTGTCCTATTGGGTCCCTCTGACATAGAGTGGATTCAATGGCAGGTTTTTTTACCCGTTTCTTTTTTTTTTTTTTTCGGTTTTATGTCTTTCCTAAACCATGACCCATCTGACCCTTTAGACTAAACCTATTTTTATGATTCTTTCAAATTTTTTTTTATTCACCAAGAGAATCACTCATTCAGATATCCATTGCAGGTCCAAGTTTCCTCTTCTCAAAAAGGATTCCAAACACTGATCAAAAACTGATTAGGAAAATTACTTGAGAGCAAGCTTATGCTAATAGACTTTAAAAAATCTGTCTCATGACACCTGGGCCCCACCCAACGTGGCACATACGGCAGATCTATCTGTGGGGGCACTTTGCAGATGTTGATTGAATTGAGCTCCAGACACGGCCTCAGGGTAGGCACTGGCTGGTCATGCGCAGATGGCACGTGGCATTGCGCCCTCAGCAGGTGCTCCCTCGTACTGTTCCCAGTGGATGCAACAGTGAGGTCTTCTGAGGGGAGCCCCAGGCAGCCTTCACAATACCTGAGATTGAAGCTCCACACCGCTTCCCCACCCTCCCCAACTCCAGTCTCCTCAGCGGCAAAAGCTTGAGCATATAGAAAATCCAATCACACGGATTCATGATTATGGATATGCGTGTTTCCAATCCTTGAGCCTCTGTCTTGATAGACCGGAGTTCTGAGCCACCCGCAGGGCCTGTTCTACCGCAGCCTGCAGGGCTGTTCTGAGTCAGAAGGGGCTGGGGGCAGGATGAGGAAATGCAAGATCTGGTTACCCAGTTGGAAGTATCATGCCTTTCATTTAGATAGTGAAATTGTTTTTATATTACATAAGACTCTAAGGACGCACGGATGAGTGCTACTTCTCTGAAACGCTGAGGCTGTGTCGTTCTTATGCCTAGAAAAGAGGTTTTGGCGTGGCCTTTGTATTTAATTTTTCACTTACTTACTTACTTAAAGATCTTCACTTCCCTATTAGGCCTAACCTGGTGAAATTGGGTTTCACTCTATAGGGAGTTTGCCTGCCTCCCAGGTTTTCACTCCATCGCCGACTTGCTGAACCCTTGCAGGAGCAGCTGCTGGCACTGTCAAGGGCACTCTTCCTCTGCGGGCACCGCCAGGAGACATTCAGGCCGCGCGGCTGCTCCCCCTCACCGCGGCCAGTCTGTGACTCCTCAGACACCGCAGCACACAAGCAGGACGTGAGAGTCACTCCTAGAGACATGGAGATGACATGGCCCACTTTCTTCACTCTCTCAGAACAAACAGCCTCAAATGACCAGACGCCCCGCTTTGGGAAGGACAGTACCGATTTTAAACAATTTTTCCCACCTCCCGCAGCATTTTTAAAAAGTCCCGATTTTTGGAAAGAATGCACAACAAGCTAGGGAAGGGGGAGAGGGGGGGAAGAACAGGAAGGAATATACCCCCTCTACACTCCCACCACCACCACCCCACACCCGTCAATGGTGTCCCACACCATTGACGGGTGTGGGGGGTGGGGCGGGTTCTTGATTAAAAATTTGTTCTTTATGGAGCAACAAAAATTTTCAAAGAATTAAAAATAGTATTGCAATGTATTTTAATTTTAAAATGCCGCGGGACATTGTTCAATTGTTAAAAAGTGGGACATCTGGTCACCTTATCCTACACATAAGTTCCTCCTACACTTAAAACCCAAGAAATATAATTCTCCCACCCACTGATAACAAGAGAGTTCCAATTTATGCATGTTGTGTCAGCTTAATTATTATGAATATTGCCTCATCTAAAAGTCTGATATTTCAGATGATAAGTTTTACAGTATTCCACTTTTAGGAAGTCATGACTTGAAAGAGTTTATTTTATACCATTCATACTCTATTTCCATATTATTACAAGGAGAAGGTCAGACGTGGCGTATGTAGAGTCATCTGAGGTCTTTGCCAGGCACCTCACAACTACTTCTCGGTTCTAGAAACAAGCCTTCCCACGTGCCATCATACTAAGGCTATGATGACTAGCAGCCAGTCCCATAGGAATTACTTGTCAGAGTAGACTGTGCAGGAGGAGAGGTGACCCACGCGGGATGATGCCAACTGGGGCTGAAACCCACCTAAGTGTTCTCTACATATTCCTTGAGCTTCTTCGCAGTAGTCATATTGTAATACAATTACAAAGAGTTGGGGAATGTCATTGTTTCTGGAGGACCAGATGCATCCTGATCTTCATATTTCCAAAGAGACCCATGTACTCTAACAGGAAAACCTCTCCCCACCCTTATTTTTGCTTTTTTGGCTAAATCACCTTAAACAAACTTCTTGTCCTCAAAACAGATGCACTGAATCTGGTCCTGCCAGCTCTCTGGTTCTCAAAGTTAAGATGTACACAGACATGACATACATTTCTCTACCATCCGGTCTTCCATGTTCCCCGATGCTCAGGAGCTTATCTCCGCATTCCAGAGGAGAAAAGGACTGAATGAAAAACGGACAGACTTCCTTTCCAAAGTTATCTTCTGTGTTTTCAATGACAACTTAAATTTTATTATCAGTTTTTGGCTTTCTTTGCTGCTTACTAACTCCCGAAAAGAGGTTTTCTGAGATCTGCCGGGTGTTGAAGAACTTCTGTCTCAGCTCCAGGATCCCGGGTCCCCAAAAGACACTAATATTTTATTTTCTGGATAAGTTTGGTCATTTCCCCCCTGGTTCTGAATTCCCAGTTCAGTGAAAGATAATTCAGGTGCAGATACAGCTGCTCTCGCTACTCAAGCAAAAGCTTCAGCTGGTAAACACCTGGAGCCAAGCCTGAAAAGTCATACACAAGGGAACTTCCAGAAGTTCATGGGAAAATTGGTTGTGTTTTAAAGAGCTTTTACCAAAATTAAATTTTGCCCTTATGGATTACTTCTGCTACGGTAGTTTAATAGAATGGAACCTGCCAAAATTTGAGATAAATCTTCTACATTTGTATATCAGTGATGTAATATTTAATTACAGCATTAGAGTAAATAACAGGAGAGCCCTGGTGGATAGTGCTTACATGTTGGGCTCTGAACTGAAAGGTCAACAGTTCAAAGCTACCAGCCTGCTCAGCAGGAGCAAGACAGAACTTTCTAGCCACAGAAAGAATTACATTCTTGGAAACCCACAGAGTAGTCTCCCCTATGCCATAGGGTCACCGTATGTCAGAATCAAGTTGGCAGCAGTGGGTCAAGTGAGAGTAGATAACAGTACAATTAGAATTAATCCAGGAAAGAGTCAGCACCAGTATATGAATGTCAACTCTGTTGTGCTTGCATAAACTTTCATCTTAGAGGCTTTTAATGAGATTTGTTCCAATAAGATTTATTATTCAAAAATATTAAGAGATAGACTTTCAACTACTCTTGATTTTATATAGATCAATTAAACAAGAATATAAATTTATCCTGAAGAGCAACTTAATTAAATTTACTTTTAAAAGGTTCTAAATCGGAAGTTAACTAGGGTTGAGAATATTAATTATACAAAATTAAAATTTTCTTCAAACAACAGATCTGCCTAAGGTCTATCATGTCATAATATCCTCAATAATTTCTCTGCCTATTCTTTTTTTTTTTTTTTTGGCATCACTGCCCTCTGGTGGGATTGGGAGACCCAGCCTTGCTCCTGGAGAGCTGCTGCTGGATTTCAACCGCCAACCTAGTGGGCTGCAGTCCCGCACTCAACCACTACGCCACCAGGGCTCAGCCCTCTGCCCATTATTTTATTAAAGCAGAAGGTCTTCTTTGAAAAATGAAAAAATTGTTACTGAAGAAGTAAGTTGGAATTCGGGAAACTTAGCTAGCTGGTAAACAAAATCTAAGAGGCACTCTACCTACTTCACTTTCAAATATATTCTAAATGTAGCATTTTATGACATTGGAATTTATAAAAACACACTGCCAACTCTGACACATAGCAGCACTTTAGGGCAGAGTAGAACTGCCCCTGTAAGCTCAGAGATTGTAAGTCTTTAGAGGAGTAGAATTTCTCACCTTTCTACGAAGAAGCAACTGGTGATTTCAAGCAGCTGAGTCTGAGGGAAGCAGCCCAACACCTAACCCATTGTGCTACCAGGGTTCTTAGCATCTATAGGTTAACTTTTGTCTTAAGTAAGCTCTTTTATTTAGAAAAGAACACAAGGGGGTAGTAAATCATAAGTATTTATAACATGATGGATAGTTATGGGTATAATTTATTTTAAAATTTTAGTTTACAATTTATTCTTAAAGGCTTAAAAGGTAGAGGAAAATAGGTAGAGGAAAGCCTACCTATTCATGAACAAAAGTTTATATTTTTCCATGAAAAATACAGTGCTGTTACTAGCAGGTAGGAGAAGATGAAAAGACTGCAATGCCTCGAACGATAAAGGTCACACATGGGTGAGTGGAAACGGAACGGAGCCTACTTATCACATGACTATTTTCATCTGTGACAAAGTCTGAGTTTAAAGACAACACTGTGGCTATCTCTACTCCGTCAACACTGATGACAGCTCAGTCTCACTGGGGGGACTCCAGGCCATTCTCATGTGCAGAGTCTTTCTTTCTCTTTGGGCATCACTGCGTCTGGTGGTCGTGGGCACTACCCAGTGCTGCTCCTGAGAGCTGCCGCTGGATTTGAACTACCAAGCCCACGGGCCGCAGTCCCGCACTCAACCACTTATGCCACCAGGGCTCAGCCCGTGCTTTTCTTTCTTGATTATTTATAACTCCCAAGCTAAACTCACTGCCTGTCTGACTCAATTTGAGTTCATGTCGACCCTAGAAGACCAAGTAAAACTGCCCCATGGTTGTTCGCACAATATAAGGCACTCCATATATGTGCATTTTAGGAATGTACATGTGCAAAAAATATGAATGTAGGTAGGTGCATGCCTTCAATACATCATTTCAGCGTCACACAAATCAGCAGAGGAAAGCACCATTATCTCATTATGCAAATGGAGAAAGTAAGGCTGAATGAGATTAAGGAAGTTGACCAATGTAAAGTATTTAAACCCAGGCTTTATAAACAAATCTGTTTCAGCTCAAAAGCCTATCCTGTTAAAATTTAGGAAATGCTAAATTTTGTTAACACTAAAGATGTTAATGTGCAGGGGTGGGGGAATGGGAGGGGGAATAGGAGAGAGGAGTGGAAGGAGGGAGGAGGAGGAAGAAGAGAAGAGGAAGGAAAGCACAGAAAACGTAGCTCATTTTCAATCCTATGATTGAAAATCCTATGATTTACAGTTTACCAGGCCTCAAAAAGTAGAATTCCCAGACCAAACACTATAGCAATAAAACATAATGGCTGTGCAGCTCTACCTGCACAAACCTGCTACTACACTAAGTAAAAGAGCTGTAAAAGCACATAACTGCACTGCCGTTAAAAGAGGCATAAATAATCATAAAGCAGGACGTGACTGCATTTTCTTGGTGGAGGGGAGCATGATCTTAGGTAGGAGAAGTCACAGATGCTGAGCAGGCACCCAGAGAAATGAGGACCCGGATGTGCACGGGGGCTGGCAAAAGGCATATGAAGAGAGAGGTGTGGACCTGCAAGGTTCTTCCTCAGAACTACAGGTCCATCCACAGAGCTTTCAGTGGAAGGCGGATTCGTAGAGCATGGAGATAGCCAGTTCTTTCCAAGGAGATCCTGCACACTGAATCGTGGCTACCCCCCCCCCCCCCCAACGAAGAGTGACACAGGTACCAAGGCTAGGGATGACTAAAGCGCATATAAAAACGTAAGTTCACACCAATGAAAATGAGTCTTTATCAAGTATCACATTAAGCCTTTTCTCTGAGATAAAAACATATTTATCAAGTGGCAATACCTTAACACTTTGGGCAAAGAAGCACATTTTCAGGACTACGTTTCATGGGCGCCTGGCTGACCTGAAGTCCTCTGCAAATTCCATTTAATGTGTTTCCTGTGAAGTGCACTGTTCCCAAAGGATCCCGTCCACGTAACTGGCCTGTGCATGGGAGATTTACTTTCTCTAAAACAAAATGAAGTGTGCTGCATGCCTTCTGAAAGGAAATGTGTAGCTCCCATCTTTCAAAACCTGGAATCCTAGGGCACTAACCAGGTAAGTCTTCTGAATCCCATACCCTGAAATAGTTGGAAAAATCCTTAACTTGATAAAAAGAGTATGGAGAAAAATGTTTCCGGTGTTGCTCTGGCGTGCAGTGTTTCCGTGGGAACTGTCCATGCGATAGCTCAGTGTGCGTGACTGACTGCAGTGGGTGCCTGGAGATCATTTCCTGCGTGGCGTAGGAAGGAAGCCGTGAACAAGAGCGCAGTGCAGCTCTTCACGGTTCGTTAACACTGCAAAAGAATCCTGTTTTCTTAGGAGGTGGAGGCATTACAGCAGGACTATTAATGACACTCTTAGCCAAGGAAGCAGACAAGATTCAGGTGGCCAGTGACCTAGAATGAGTACCATTAAGAGCAACGCCATCTGCGATGGTGAGTCAAGACTTTCCTCAAGCCAGCAAAGTCAGAATTAACATTCGTACATGTTAATTCTAACATGTTAATTTGTAACTCTCATACAACTAGGTGATCTGATGAGGATTGCACCGTAATTCTTGAGGCACTAGAGGACTTTGTTACATCCCCCCTATGGCTTTTGCCTTTTTTTGGGGGGGGGGGGTTGGGGGAGCATCATTGGTACCCAGTGGGAGCTACCCAGCCTTGCTCCAGGAGAGTTGCTGCTGGATTTGAACCGCCAAGCCAATGGGCTGCAGTTTTGCACTCAACCACTACGCCACTGGGGCTCAGCCCTTTTGCCTTTAGAATATGGTATTGGCCCCTTCGATAGACAAACTGACCCGATAGTTCAATCACTGACACAAACCCAGTCAATCCCCGCAGGTCTGTACAGAAGTCCCTTTCCTTCTTGGTTCAATCCTTTCGCCAAAAACGTAGCTAATGGAGCCACTGGGTAGTGCAAAGGGGGAACTCACTCTGCTGACAAGAAACATTGGAAGTTCCAGTGATGTGAGAGGGAATCTTGGCAATCCAGTTCTACACACCATGCCCAGGAGACCTGGAGAAGTGTCATTCTATCTCCGACAGGCGTGTGTTCCCATGGCTCACCGTCAAGAACATGCAATGGATTTCTTACTCTTACTGGTGAGTCACGCAATACTACAGGCAGGGTTATGTCCTCTCTGCTTCATCGTTGTGGGGATATATTTCATAAGGCGCCCAGAGGGGCCAGCATAGCATGATGGATAACACAGGTACTGCTGCACTCTTGTGGATGAGGGCACGGGGACTTAAAAACTCAGGGATATGTCCAAGAGTTCTTGCTCAGTAAGCAACTTCTAAAGATGGTAAACATAATGCTCATCCTGCTATCTGACTCCTACCACTACTCTGAATACTTGTCCTGTGCCCCCTTATCCTCTCTGTCACCATTCCTTTCCCACACACCTCGAGATTGCCCACTCAATCTTCACCCCAAAATCTTGGCGGGGGAAGCATACTATTTTTATCCACCAACTTATGTTTGGTGGCTATTGAATATATGTTGAACTTCCTTCATTAAAGAAGAGTAAGTAGCATATTAGGTAACATTTGAAAATATCCAATGTTAGCTAGGCTCTGGGGAAATGGGTTCTTTAACAAAATGTCACTGGTCAGAAAATCGGTATAATGCTATAGATGAATAAATTGACAGAATTCATGAAACAGATGTATTAAACAATTATAGAAAAATTTATACCAGTAATCTAAAGTATTATTTATACTGAAATGAAAGATAACATGCTGTTCAGTAAAATAGTATGTTAAACATAATTCCATTTGTATATATCACATCATTAACATTTATGAATGCTGAGACATAAGCACATTACTATTTATGCATAAGACCATGAGGAAGGATGATACACTGGAGCAATCACATTACAGAGGCAAAAATGTATGTTGACCTACTCAAATAGAATTACTTAATAACCAAAGATTCCTTTTAAAACACCTAAAAAGTCCTATCTAGAAATGAAAAGTAGAGAAAAGCAATGATGTGACATCTTTAAGCTAACTCAGTATATGAGAATCAATTAAAACTAAAACATGATTTGCTGTTTTTTGAATTTCAGCCAGAGACATAAAGCTGGGTAATAAAACTTAATAAAGATAATTAAAAATCATATTTAAACAATGTGCAAAATTTTAAACCTTTGGCTGAGAAATCATCTTATGTGGCTGCCCTCATTTTTTTTGGGGGGGGGGAATGAAAGGCATCCATAAGAATAGACTTCTCAATAAATGGTACCTTTCACTCTTATCGCATACTGCACCTAAAAATTAATTAATTCATGATGTACTATAGAATATAGAAATATAAACTAAAGACTTCAGAAGAAAATACTATTGCAACTTAGAGGCAGGCAAAAATTCTTAGCTAGGACAGAAAACAATTAACTATAGAAGGGAAAAAAGAGATTTCATCAAAACTAAAAGCTTTTGTATATCAAAAGATACTGTTAAGAAAATAGGTTAGGCACAGAGTGAGAGAAAAGATTTACAGATCACTTATCTGCTCAGGGACATCTATAATTTGATTATGAAACAGCAAGAAGTTAATTACAAGTGGGATAAAGAATTGAATAAACCACTGCACAAGATAAATATCCAAATAATTGCTAAACATAAAAAAATATGCAACATCAGGGAAATGTAAAGTTAAGCCATACTGAGGAAGTAGGAAGCAGTAAAACTCGCTGCATTGCAAAGAGTGTGGAACAAGCAAAATGCTCACATACTTCTGGGGAGACTGCTCACTAGAACACCCACTTTGGAACATCTCTCTATTCTGAATCAGAAAGCAATTCCCGCTTTAATATATACCTCAGACAAGGGAAAATACGTGCTTTCTTAATACACACATATTCATAGAAATTGTGTTTATTATTCTCCTTCCTCACTTACTGTATTGCTATCAACATTTCACATTTACAGTAGTTAACCATCCATTACAGGACTGATTTTCCCATCAATGACGTACATCTGGTAGTAATGAACAAGTAGAAAAAGTCAAGCAACTCTGGCTGTGATGGTTAAGGTTATGGGTGAACGTGGCTGGGCCATGATTCTCCGTTTTTGGAAACTGCACACTAATACAATTTGGTAGTGATGTAATGACTTAGTCGTACTCTGTTTTGTGCCCTGATGTAGTCATCTTCTATTTTCCCATAACACTGATTTTCCAACCATGGTGATAAGTGACAACAGGCTCATGTATTCAAAACTCTGGAATAAACCTGAATGGCCACTGATAGGTCAATTGACAAACTGTGGTGTGGTACTAGTGGTAGTTAGGGGTTGGATCAACTTGACACTCCTAGCTAGGGTTAGATCAAACCTATCAGGACCTTGATGTCATAAGGCTTTTATATAAGAGTAAAGCACTCTGGGAACTTGTGGAAGCCAAACCTTTACAAAACAGCGCCCGCCATTACAAGATGGCGCCTGGCCGCACCCTGACGCTTAGCCTGTAGGTGGTAAACAAGTAGCACTGCGCATGCTCGAGTATATCTGGTGATGCAATAGAGCCTCTGCACCAATCGCATAGAGCCACGCCTAAAATAGGCTATAAAAGCTTTGGGTTTCTCCTC